>NJDC01003107.1:11688-23564 GCA_002245475.1 Calephelis virginiensis
GAGGCGAGGGTAAGGGGTACATCGTACGATGTGTTGTTTGTGCGGCTTTTCCAGGAACGTTGGTGGTTCTTATGGAATGTTTTTTATAAGTACCCACAACGTGACAACTGTAAGGAAAGAGACACTTCTATAGACATGATAAATGGTAAAATTATATACTATTAACTTATTAAAATGTAACTCGTATAATCTATGTAAAAGTTTCAAAAGAAAATATAAAAGTATAAAACATAAAGTGTGTAGCCTAATATAGTGTGAATAAAATAAAGATTATGAATAAAAGATTTAGTATTTTTATATTAGGTTGGAAATATCTTGTACTTGCGCTTGTTTGACTTCATCGAAGTGATGTTTTACGTGGCGCCTATTTATGAGAAGCGACAATGTGTGATTGCCGTGCACCTTAACAACCTTGTAACGGCCCTTCCACACTGGTGACAAGGCTTTTCTTAACCTAAGATGATTTTTAGATATACGTAATCACCGACTTTGTATTGGACATGTCTAGTATGTGAGTCATAATAATTTTTTGAATTTTGTTTGGATTTTTGAATAAATTCTAGAGCTTTGTCTCGCGTCAATTTCATGCGGTGTTGTAGCATCCTAACATATTCTGGGTAGGTGCTACTTGACGATTCGTTATATGGAATGTGTGGTTTATGACCGAACAACAATTCAAAACGGGAGTAGTGAGTTGTAGAGTGTGTAGTGGAATTATATGCTAGCATGGATGTATAGACATATCGCGGCCAATTGTCCTGATTTTCATTTACATATGATTTTAAATATTCCTTGAGTGTGGAATGAGATTTTTCGAGCGCATTCTGTGTTTGGGGATGATACGGAGACGCCCAAAGCTGCTTAATCCTTAGAAAGTCGCAGGTTCTTTTAAAAAGATCGGCCGTGAAATTAGTGCCTTGGTCGGTGAGTATATGTTTAGGTATCCCAAATAAGGAGATAAAATGAACAAGACATTCACTGGACTCTTCTGCAGTATTACTAAGTAACGGATAGGCTATCGAATACTTTGTCAGATCATCTTGCATAGTTAAAATGAATTTGTATTTCGCAGTGCCAGCTTCTGGCAAAGGACCCACTATGTCAATGGCTAGTCTCTCAAAGGGAAACATTGAAGTTGATGTGATTATCATAGGTGCTCGGTTGATTTTGCGTAAGGCTTTGTTCGTCTGACAGAAAGAACAGTTTTTGACATAGGCTTCTATGTCACTACGCATGTTTTTCCAAAAGTATTTTTCTTTTATCCTGCTTAACATTCTCGTGGATCCTAGATGACCCGCGATAGGTATGTCGTGATTTTCTCGTAGGATTTTAGGAATTTCGGTAAGTGTAGGATATATGACTTTGTTGTGATAAATATGAATAACAATGTTAGAACCGTCAAATAAATAATTTAACATGTTATAAATTTTAACAAAGGAGTGTTTGTCAAACGGGTTTCTAAAGTCTGATATGCTAATCTCATGAATCGTAGGATAGGACATCATAATTTCGTCACGTGCATGTTTTAGTGATTTAAATATATCAGGATACGAGTGATCGTCGAAGTGATATACTTTTGTGAATAGGAAAAGGTAGGTTTTATTTTCGAATTCGAGTGGGAGGCACGTATGTAGCACTCTTTCTAATTTCATGAATTCTTCTCGTTCGGGATTTGGACAATTGCTTAAAATTTCTTGAACATAGGGTATGGACTCGTCTAAGTCTATAGAGGTGGGTATTATTATTAATTTTTGTGTTCCTTTTAGTAAACTTTTTATTAGCCCTTAACCACCTACCACCCGTCCACCAGACGAAAGCTACTTTAAAATCGTAAATATTTTCGCATCCTTACGCTGTACACTCCCGCGCCTTTGAGTACCTTCTCCCCGCATCCCTCAGTGCCGCGCATGAGCTCCACGATGTCAGACGTGCGTTCGCTTGCCTGTGGTGAGTAAAAAACTGACGCCGAGTGTCTGGGAGACGGGTGGTAGGTGGTTGCGTGACTTAACTCAAATATTCTGTTTTTTATTTTTTCAGTGAAATATGGCTTTACGTAACAAGGATATCGAGGATATATATTAGAAAATGAGTTTTCAGATGAAGAGAATGTGCCTAACGATGAATGTAGTGAAGTAGAAAGTAATATTGATGAACAAGAAGTAGTACAAGAAGATTGCGGATCGGATTCAGAAATTGATAGTTAAGATAATCTGGCGTCATCGGAAAAAGATGATAGCGAACCACCTCCAAATTTGGCTGATCCTGTAAGTGCAGCCTCTGACTTTTCATCAGAAGATGACTTGTCGCTGGAACAACTGCGTAGAAAGAAGAACTATTTTGGTAAGAATCGTTTTCGTTGGGCATCTGTTCCTTCGTCTTCACGCACAAGAACACTAGAGCATAATATTGTCAGGGAGCGTGAGGGTATCAAACCCGAATACCGAGATCAAATAAATTCTTCGTCTTCTCCATTAGACATATGGAAGTTGTTCTTTACTGACGCAATGCTCGAAAAAATTGTTTTGTATACTAATAAGAAGATAAGAGAGATTAGACCAAACTATCAAAAGCAAAGCTGTGTTCAAGATGTGGATCTCATTGAATTGAAGGCTTTCATAGGGTTCCTTTTCTATACTGCTATATTCAAGGAAAACCACGAACACTATACCTCGTGGTATAGCATGGACGACACAGGACGAGAAATATACCGCTGTATTCTGAGTAAAAACCGATTCGAAGTGTTGCTCAAGACAATTCGTTTTGATGGCTCAGAGACCAGACAGGCACGTTGAGAGCAGGATCCTTCTGCTCCTATTTGTGAATTCTTTGATTCCTTCATAAACTATTGTCAAGCTGTTTATGCGATAATGATGAGATTGTCAGGGTGGGCGGTCGATTGCGTCACTCGAACCTAGATGAAGAAAGTAAACATCCTGTAATATTAGATTATGACAATTCTTTAACTGTTCTTATAGTGGATGATGCACATACAAAAACGCTGCATGGTGGCGTACAGCTGATGCTCGGCTACATAAGGTCCCGTTTCTGGATCCTGAAAGCAAAAAAGTTAGTTAAATTTAAAATAAGAAAATGTATGTTGTGTGCGCGCTATAATGCAGTGAATAAATCACAATTAATGGGAGATTTGCCTCGTGAAAGAGCCACAAAGTCAAAAGCTTATCAAAACTGTGGTCTTGATTTGGCGGGTCCTTATCAGATCTTGATATCCAGAAGAAGGGGAGCTACGACCAGCAAAGCATACATTGCTATATTCGTTTGTATGTCAACAAAGGCTGTTCATTTAGAATTGGTTGGAAATCTTACATCGGAAGCGTTCAGCGGGGCGTTTGAAAGGTTCGTTTGGAGACGAGGACGATGTGCACACTTCTGGAGCGACCACGGTAGAAATTTTGTTGCGGCTAATAAGGAACTCGCTGCAGCGTGGGCAGAAGCAAAATTAAAGTTTGATGGTCCAGTGGTTGAATCACTTGCAATGGACGGGACACAATGGCATTTCATACCTGCATACAGCCCTCACATGGGTGGGTTATGGGAGGCTGGTGTTAAGTCCATCAAGTATCACCTAGAAAGAATATTAACGACACATCTTACCTTTGAAGAGATGACGACATTGCTATGCCAAGTGGAAGCATGTCTTAATTCTCGACCTCTGAGTCCTATTGATGACAATGATTTGAACAATGTAACGCCACTTACTCCTGGTCATTTCTTAATAGGCGAAGCACCAATAACAATACCTATGCCTGATTTGCAAGATGTTCCAATGAGTCATTTATCAAGATGGCAACATCTACAAAAGTTACTTGTAGATTTTTGGCGAAGATGGCAACAAGAGTACCTCTCAAGGCTGCAACAGCGTTACAAGTGGTACAAAAAGGCTGAAGAATTTCAAATAGGTAAAATTGTACTCATAAAGCAAGATAACTTACCTCCCGGTAAATGGATGCTAGGACGGATAGTGCATCAACATCCAGGTGATGATGGTGTGACTAGGGTGTATAGCGTTAAAAGCGGTGACAACATAGGGCGACGTCCGGTAACAAGATTGTGTCCAATGCCAGTAGATATTGAAACTTAACCAAACTAGTAGCAATTTAAATTGAGTATGCTTCATTGTGGTTAAAAATTAAATAAAAATCAAGTTAGACGTTAGGCATGCAGCTATACTAGGTTAGTACAATTTTATTACTTACAATATGTAAAGAAAGTATACGGTCCACATTCAAAAAAGGGTAAAATATGTACCTATTTAATAATTATAATTTAAGGTTATGAAATGTAATGCTAGTAGTTAGTCCAATCAGTTATGTTACATTTTTACATTGCTATCTCAATGATGACTTAGGTTCATAATAAATTGTAACTTAGAACTAGTAAAAGTAAGGTTTTAACTATGTAAGCAACATAGTATCATTAAATTTTGAGTTCAGTAATGATCAAAGGGACTTACCATGATATAGTTCATCGTTAATTACAGTAGTTAATAAAAAAAAACTACCAAGTTTCTAGTTATAGTAATATTAAGAATATATCATTTTATAAGTAATGTCTACAGTTTGATAATGTTAAAATAAGTCCTAAACTTACCTTTTAAATATCTACCTTAGCTCACCTTCAATTCATTCATTTGCATTAGCTACAAATTGCTATTGAAATGTTAGTTAATTTAAATTTTTTAGCAAATGTATAATGTGTTAGGGCCATTATGTTATATTAAGTTAGATAACTATTGTTTTGAAAAGGACTGATAGTCTCTTGGTGGGCGGTATGTTGAACCAATTGTTAAAATATGCGTAGGTACAAGTTTAAGTTAGTTGCAATTACACATCTGGTCAGACCATACGTCTTTCATTTTGTATCAACTCAGTCACCATATAATAAGCCTTAGTTACATAAACAACATTGTTATTTTAATTTTGCTGCAGGTTTGTTAAATTATGAAATTGAGGAACTGTTGAATGATTCTGAAATTGAAGATCTGGATCGAAGTCAGCAAGGCGACGGTTTTTACTCTGATTCTGATTTTGAAATTGCCTCGCATCAAGATGACAGCATCTCTACAGAATCGGAGCCCGATGCCGAATTTTCTGTATCAGCTCGACGTGGGATTCTTTGAGGTAGAAGTAGTGGCAGAGGACGCTCAGCTAACTCGATTGCGTCCCAGAGGCAGAATATTCCAGCCTCTAGTGGCACCACAAGCACAGGTTGGTCTACAAGACAATTTTCTCCCAACGACTTAGAACTGATGCAACCAAGCTACCTGCCTAATAATATACAGACCACTGATGATAGGCTTAGTCTATTTATGCAGTATATTGATGACGATCTTATCAAAGATGTTGTCGACTGTACTAATCAGACAGAAGTCGAAATTACTGGTAAAAGTTTGTGTTTGACTGTCAGGGAGTTGTACGTTTACATATCTTTTGTGATGTCAACCATTAATTATCGAAGGCTTAGAAGATACTAGTAAAAAAAGTAGAGGGTAGCTATTATAACTGACAATATGTCTCGTGACCGGTTTATGATGTAAAGAAACTCTCTCAAATTTGTTTATGATGACAATATTACAAATGAGATAAGAACTAAAGATAAGCTGTGGAAAATGAGACCTCTGATTGTAAAGGTGCAAGATAAATGCAGACGTCAAGAAAAACAAAAAAACTTGTCAATAGACGATACCGTTACTGGATCTTGCCCATCGAAGCAGTATTGTCCTATGAAACCAAACCCAGTAGGTCTAAAAGCTTTTACACTTGCTAATTCGAATGGGTTGATTTGCGACTTTGATGTTTACCAGGGGAATACGACGTTTCCTCGATTTGAATCATTTAACTACGGGCTTTTTTTGGAGAAAAAGCAGTACTATTTTTAGCTGATTCTCTTGTCCCAAGCCATACTTAGTACATTGATAGATGTTTCACATCAATGAAATTGGCCGAAGAATTGCTCAATCGATGTATACGGTGTACGGGAACTATTAAAAAAAACAGAGTTCCAAGAGATGCAAGAAACAAACTTATGGATGACAAGGAACTGAAACGTCGTGGTTGGGGCAGTTTACATACTCTCGTTTCAGATTATGGTAAAATAGCCATTACTAAATGGTTTGACAACAAACCGGTGTTGATGTCTACTGCTGAGGCACAAGAACCGATGGATATTCGTCGCCGTTGGTGTAAGCGTACCAAGCATTACGTTAATGTCGATAGGCCTAGGCCTATAATAACTCTAATAACTCTAGAGTTATTCGCAATTACAACACGTATATGGGCGGCGTTGATTTAGCAGACCGCCAGTTGTCTGTATGTCCATATAGATATCGCACGCAGAAATGGAAGCAACGTTTTGCATCCCATATGCTTGACTTAGCAGTATGTAATTCTTGGATGCAATATAAAACCGAGCAAATGCGAAGAGGAGTGGCTTTTAAAAAAATTCAACAGCTCCAAAAATTTAAAATGGACCTAGGAGAGCAACTTATTGATTTGAACTCGTGGGAAGAGGATATATTAGCCGGTATAGATTTTGATGAACAAGAGCAAGCTGTACCCAGAAGGATAGGAAGGCCCACACCTATTGTTACTCCATCCAAAAAACGTCGTCTCTAGAACGCGAAACACCTACCATTATTTGAAGACAAGCAATCAAGATGCCGCCATTGCCATAACAATCCAAATGCAGTACTTGCAATATTTTCTTATGTCTGAATAGGCAAAGAAATTGCTACAAAGAATTCCATGAACAGATTTCATAAATTTTTGATACCTAATATAATGTACTCGTACCTGATGGTTCCTAAGGAAATTACTTTTTATATTAGTAAAGACAAATAAATGTGATTTTAGTAGTAACCATCACATTGTTGGTTTTTCAAATGATTTTATGTCACCTCCATATTAAATAGTTGTAAGGAAGAATTTTTGTGTGATATTTGTATGTAAGAAAGTTTTCTAATGACTGATAGCATTATTGAATAATATATATTTTTGTGATGGCCAAAAAGTTCTTCATGTTAGTCTCAATTTTGGGAATATTAAATCTTAATGTTAGGTTTTAAAAAAGTAATGTAAACTAAATTCAAAATGTATGATTATAAAAGATTTTAGATTTTTTTCTTTTCCTTAAGAGTCTCGGTTTTGTTAATTTTATGAATTAATAAAAGATTTAAAACTACTTTCTTTTAATTACTATTACCTACTGTACTCATAGAAGAACAAATACATTAAGCATACTTTTGCAAGTAATACCCAAAGTCTTCATACAAGAACAAAATATATTGCATTTCTAAACACTCTAAAAGAATTGTACATATTAATAATGTAGCCAGCAATAAATCCCACTATAGTATTGAATGTGTTTAGGCTTCATTATTGGAAAAAAATGACTTAGGTCCGAGCCCTTTCAAAAGGTTTTGTCCTCGTGTGAGGACACTGGGTCGTACTTCTTAAAGGTAAATTTTAAGATTGGGTTTTACGAGGATAAACTATTTACTTACGTATTTCTACATCCCTTACTTGACACATAAAGTTATCCATCTCATGGTTAAAGTGAGTTTCGATTAATTCGAGTAATTGGCAAAAACTTACATCGCCGAGGTTTGCCAAGCAATTTGTTATGTCACACACTTGACTCAAAAATTTTAAAATTTATAATTATTTACCGTATTTTGTTAAACAAAAATAAAAAAAATAACAATTAGTTAAGTTAGTTGACAAATACGATTATTATTTCATTTGTGTATAAATCAATTTAAAACGATAAAAACATTGCCTAAATATCTGTGAATATTAATTACATTGTTTATTACATAATTTTAAGTATTTACATCACGAAGGTTAAGATGGATTTTAATTAATAATTAGTTCATTTCTGTCCCACGTACTTTGTTTATCTTATCGTTTGCTAAATTCTATGATTTCCGACTTACATTTAATGGATTTTATTGCGAACCTAAAAAGATAGTATAAAAACGGATCCTACATTCTTATTAAAATGTGAGCTACACAACGCTAAGATAGTGATGGTGATTGATATAACTTAAATTACATTAATTACTTTCATTTTTTTACAGAAGAGGAGGCAAACGAGCAACTGGGTCACCTGATGGAAAGTGATCACCTCCGCCCAGGAGTATCACAGATGCGTTGCCGACCTTTAAGAAATGAGTACGCTCTTTTCGTGAAGGTTCCTAAGCCATAATTGTTTGGAAATACCGCCCTCGGTAACTGATTCCACAAAGGTGTTATACGGGGTAAAAAATGTCTTCGGAATCGCACAGTTGTAGACCGCCACGCATCGAGATGATGGGCATTATACCTTAAGCTCTGACGCGATGTCCGAAGGTGGAAATCAGCGGCTGGAATCAAACCAAACAACTCCTCAGAGCATTCCCCATGATGGATGCGGTAGAGAACACTGAGTGACCCAACATCTCTACGCAACGCTAAGGAATCAAGCCGAGTGGTAATTGCCCGGTCATTGACAATTCGAATTGCTCTACGTTGAATGCGGTCAAACAGAAGGAGCTGGTACTGTGGAGCCCCTTGCCCAGAGTTGAGAACAGTACTTCGTATGAGGCCGAATTTGCGCTTTATATAGTTGTAAGCTATGGGCCGGCTTAAATTACTGTGTCGCTTTACTGAGCACACCAAGTTTTTTAGAGGCTATTTTAGGCTTCTCCTCCAGATGATCACGAAATTGAACATTACTCGAAATGTCAACGCCGAGTATACCAATGCATTTATTAAAAAAATGTTTAGTAACTAACTAAATACGATCATTGATCGATAGTGTGTACCGAGCCTTATTTGACTGAAAATGTACAATCAGGATATTACACGGATGGTGCTCGCCTTTCGGCATGATTCGGCGGTATGTTACAAGGCGCTCAAAGAAAACCGCCCTACAGAGACGGACTCTGTTGTTTTTTTTTTACTATTAAACTGATTCAGAAGTGATTTGCACACACATTGAACTAACGTAATTATACAAAATGATGATTGTTTAGTTTTATTTGGTAAGATTTATTTTCCGTTGTCAGGTCTACTGTCTTAGGTCTTCTGTCGGATTGTCATTCCGGATTTTGTCTCTTAACAAGACTCCGAGCACAGAATTCTCCATATCTCTCACAGTGACATGGTCCTGATCTATCGCTCCTATTGGCAGCAAAGCTTTTTTGTTGCTAAAAAGAATGAGGAGTAAAGTAGACTTTAATTGTTAGTAATAACCTGACCAACTCCACTTAAATCAGAATGAAATTCTAACATACGTACCTAGTTCAAAAGCAAAGCTGGGAATTATTTCGTTAATCGTTATTTAACGAAGTTGACATTTCTACTAAGGGCTTAACTTTTAAGTTAAGTTTATAAAATGTTAACTAACTCTTTAACTTCTGTCAAACTAGCCTAAGTTTGTTAATCGTTAATGCATAACCTAATATTTACCAATGCAAGTTCGGACAGGTAGGATGCAAAACACGTTCGGACAGGTTCGGGCCGACCGACAAAGGCGTGCTACGGCCCACGCGTGCCAGTGCAATGTGTGTGAGTGAAATAAAACTAGTTAATTACCGATTTCGTGGCGTGCTTGTAAGGAAAAAAGAAAACTGCGGAGAATTTTGATTTATTTATTTATGTATGTACCTACATATGGTTTTTCATAATTTATCGTCGGCGCTTACAGTGGCAAGTGTTTTGTTTGTTGAATTTATTTAATATTAAGTACTACGTACTGTTTGGATTTGGTGTGCTGTGATAGTTTACAATTGTGTAGCGTATTACGGGATTAGATTCCACTGCCACAAGATTGTTTTATATACTTTACGCCACTGCTCTTCATGACAATGCTAGACCACATACTGCACAACAGACAGCTTGACGGCTTCTCAATTAGAAGAACATCAATAGGAATGGTTAAAAACATGTATCTGAACCTAACTTCAACAGAATATTATTTTTTTCAGAAAATTCAATTTCGATGGGGCAGTCCAAACCACGTCCAAAGATTTTATTGATTCCGGTTCGATTGGATTTTTAGTAAAGGGATCAATGAATTACCTATGAGTTGGCAAATGTGCATAGGAAAAAATTGTTCATACTTTGATTAAATAAATATATTACATTAAAAATACTCGACTTATGTTCCTCCCCTACATAACGCCAATTACAGATTTAAGGACCTAATATATTCGGATATTACTCTCAACCGCAAAATTGTGTGACTTTGAGACGTTGAGTTGCATAGCAGCGATGTAACGTGCAATAACAAAATAAGATATAATCCGTTACAATGTCATACTTCATAAATAAAAGGCATATCGATAAAATATATTATTCGTATTAAATATGTCTCATCCCTAACGGTGCTTTCCCACCGTCCACCTCTCGAGACCACCTAGGTGAACCGTCGTTAGATTTTTTTACTACTGTTCACCTTTCAAATTTAACATTGAAAATTCATAAATAATGTTTACGACGGTACACCTTAGATTATTGGTACTGGCTGGTTAAATTATTTACGGATTTTGTTTTTTCTTGTTTTTTTAGTAAGTTTGTCCTTTTCTGGGGTCGGCTAAGGCCTTTAGGCCATGCTGCCACATTAATTATTTCTTATTCTTATACAGTCATTAGTCACATGTCTTCCATATTAATTATTCTTATACAGTCATTAGTCACTATTTACACAGTCAAGTCAGGGTGGTCACTTTACACAAGCTCTCTTTGGGAGATTTGGCGGCAGCGAGGAAATTCACGATACACTAATTTCTTCATGATTATTTCATTTGTAGCCCAGGAAAATAATCACTTTGTATACAACTTGATTTTTAGACTATGTCTTGAAGATGGACAATGTTTATTTTTTAGGTAGGTAGTGACACAGACAATTTAATACTTCTTTGGTTACAACTGCAATGCTACCAAGTTACCCGTGTAACAACTACAATTAGGTAGTAGTAAGACGGGTAACACAATATTTTCATTCTAACAACTTACAACAGCAGTAGTAATAACGGCAAATAAGTTACCCGTGTAACAACTATAGTCACTTTGTAGTAAGATGGGCAATTTAGTATTTCCCTTCTTGCAACTTACAACTGCAGTAGTAAAAACGGAAAAAAATACCGATCTTACTACTGGTAGTAACACGGGCAACAAAGGGTTTTAAATGAGAACTTAATTTTGAAAAAAATATTTAGCAGTATATCTCTGAATTACAATATTTTAACAAGGTAAAAAATACAGTTTTTTTATTTAATATACCAATACAAATGTAGAAAAATTTAAAATAGCACAAAAATTTAGGTATATTTTATAAAAGGTCACGTGAGTTTCGGTTTCGGTTTGGTTTTCGGCCGAAACTAAAGGCACAACCGAACTTTTGGTTTCAGTTTCGGTTTCGGTCAGAAAATCAGTTTCGGTCGGACGCTAGTAAAAAAGCTTTTACTTCTTTAAATCTGTTAATCTCTCATTAAAATTAGTATTTATTAGACTAGTATACATAGAAAAATGTTGCCAGCTTCAGTATGTATAGTATTAATAAATTTATTTAATTAATAAGAAGTTGTTGATATGTAATGTTAGCTATAATACGAGGGTCAAACTGAAAGTTCTTAGAAAATCAAAAACTAAGCATTCTAGCAAGTTATTAGTTTTATTATATCTTTTCAAAATAGCGTCCATTTACATCAATACATCGCTGCATTCGATGGAACCATTGAGAAAAGCACCTTGCCCACTCTTCGACGGGTCTCTTCGACGGCGTTTTGAAACACAGCCACTGCTTCTTCGGCGTCCATAAAATGTTTTCCTCGAAGTTTTTCTTTTATTTTCGGGAATAAATAAAAATCGCAGGGT
>NJDC01003109.1:6991-35488 GCA_002245475.1 Calephelis virginiensis
TATATCGTGAATGCTCGCTATTGTCGTATTTCCTAAAGAGTAGGTTAGAAGGTAGATTTGCACAAAAGCGACAATTACCCGACCCGGGAATTGAACCCGGGACCTCGTGCAGTCAAGTCCAACACCTGAACCGCTAGACCACAGAGGCGATGTAATATTACTGTATTAACTTTGAAACAGTTTCGAAATATAAACGGTAGATGGCAGGTTCTTTAAACTGATTAAAGATTAGTAGAGCTTCGTGTTGCAACAAAACTTTAGAATGGAATAAACTATTTCTACTAGAGTGGTCGTTACTTTACCGAAATCTTAAATTTTATCACATATTGTTACAACCTTTGGATTTTTTAAAATACTAGCGGCCCGCCCCGGCTACGCACGGTTATGAAATATACATATAAATCTTCCTCTTTAAACACGTAACGCCAATATCAATCATGTATCTCTAAAGATGAATTTCAAGCAATCTAGACAGCTGCGTATCCGCCAGCCTATCCTATATTTAATTGCTATATTTATCCTGTCCACAGATATGGTATTGGCAAACGATAACCAAAAAATGGATCAAAATATCAATCTTGGACAGCAAGTTTTGGATTAGGATTGGTTATTAATATTGGATGTTAATCTACTTATTAAGAAAACCGCATCAGAATCCGTTGCGAAGTTTTAAAGATTTAAGGATACAAAGGGACATATGAAGCGACTTTGTTTTATCTATAGTAGTGATTAAATAAAAAATATCTTCACGTCCGTCTTCTCGTAGAAATTAGGCAGAGGTACAACCCGGGCACCTTCGAATAGCCGAAGAAACTTAGTCCCACAATGTCATAGATGGCAAGCCTATCGCCAACTGGACACATACATACAACGGGCAACGTTGTTTTTATTATAAAATTGATAAACACACTTGAATTTTTTGTTGCCGACCCGGGGATCGAACACGGGACCTTATGAAGTCAAGCCCAACAACAGAACCACTAGAGCAAAGAGGCTATCAAATCTTATAATCTTGAATTAGAATGAGGTTCAAAAATTGTGTCTCAAAAATGTAATATAATGAAAAACATTGTTTATTTCACATAACGGATTTCCTTGTGTCTCATGGCCCGGTATTGGTGTTTACTGTATGAGGTTTCAAGTTCGATCGCTGGGAACAACTCAAAACGCGTTTATCATATTTTCTAATAAAATCAACTTTGTCTGGGACATGATAAGTGCCCCGTTGGCTATAAGTTTGCTACCTAGTACCTACCACATCGGAGGAAGTAGTACCTTTGACTAGTCGTAGATGCACTGGTTGCACCTCAGCCTACCTCTTCGGGAATACAGATGTGAAGATAATCTTTAACCATAAAAAGTTCTGATACGCCTCTCACTCTTTTTTTGAAATTTAAAACACATACAGACTAATAAGTAATTTTCCTACTTTACTGTCTCTGTAAAGTAGTAGCTTAAAGTATGGACTAAAGATGCCTAGAGAAACGAGGTTTATTTAGATTGCCACTTTTACTTATTATCTCTAAACATAACTCACATTTGTATTGCGAACTTGAATCAGTATTACTAAATTTTGCGCCAGGTACACTGCACACAATATCTCTATATCTACTAGTTTATAAGAAAAATACCTTTAATTTTAGTTTTGTTATTAAATTCTTAAAATACAATACTGACCTTATATAAAGGTCTGTATTAGTAATTCACTTAAACAGATGTAAGTAACTAAATAACACGTTAGCGTTTGTAGGTCAACGACCAAGCCAGGTTAACCCAGCTGTGGTATACTCATTACGCGCGAATGTCAAACGGTTAATTAACATTAGGCTTCATTCACACGTACCACAACCACACTCCAACCATCACCACACCACTTGGTTAATTACAATGTTGTATTTAAAATGAAAGTTAATACCACACTTGGCGTTAGGGGTGGTTATTCCGCTTAGTTTTTTGGATGCATGCTATATTTTTCAAATAAAACAAAATAACAGAAGAGAGAATGAGAATAAATTTATTTCTCTATAATTATGTGTGTATTTGTGTAATGTAGTGTTTTGTAATTGTATGAATATCCGAAAGATAAAAATATGGAAGAAAACAATAGAAATATAAATACAAAATCATTTTATCACATACACCTCACATGAGGCACTTGTGGCGAGTCCATATAATATGTCCCCGTGTTGGTCCGGGCTCCTTTGCAGAATAGACCATATTCCTTCCTGCAAGGCAGCTCATAAAAGGCGAGCATAGGCTTACCGTCACTAACAACGGGACATCTGACTAGTTGGTAGAGTTTCACAGTGACTCGCCCGGATTAATACCACAGCCTTAATACTTGTAATACCCACCAGTGCTTGCCGTCGACGACTTCCGGTTCGGAGGATAAGGTAGCCGGTAAACTTACTATTGTTCGACGCCTAACATCCTGGCCTTAGGTTCGCAACGCACCATTACTACCTTTGGTGTCTCTAGGCGGCGTGAACTTTTTACCATCAGGAAATCCATCTGCTTGTTTACCTTCCAATATCATAGAAAAACTATCACTGAATCGGAACTCGGCCACAAGAACGAATGATTATTATTATATTAATTATAATTAAAGGTCAGAAGCCAATTTGTAACAGCCCGTTTGCAATTGTACAAAACAGATAAGTCCGTACATGTCAACGACGTGATCATGTTTCTAATCAATGTTTTCCAAGGAATAGATTAAGAGTGCACAAATTTCATGTACAAACTGATCCGGCAGCACTAAATATATAAAGAAGACAGTGATAACTAAAAATTAATTTAGTGAGTACGCAACAAAATTGCCACCATTGTCGATCACAACGCGGACACCAACGACAACAATGTTTCCTCTTCCAATTCCATGAATTGATTTAGTAAAGTCATGTTTCTTTACGGAAGCCGATGTTTTACTGTATGTCTGCACACAACGTAATTGCATAAAACTGTTGCAATACTAGTCATGTGTACCCACTGCTTGACCACTTTTTGTCGCTGCGATGGGTGTGTTTGTGGTACGTGCGTATCAAGCCTTACACCGAGAAAATGACAACGAAGTTTGAAATGTATTAACGAAAATTACAACTTTTAAGAAAAAAATAATTTCATACTCATATCCCCGAAGATGTAGGCAGAGGCACAAACAGAGCACACGATTAATCGAAAACACTAAGTCTCACAATGTTATAGGTGGCAAGTTTATCGCCAACCGGGTACATACCTAATCCCGGCTAACGTTGTTTTTTTACAAAAAAAATATTTTGCTTGACCCGGGATCGAACCCGGGACTTCATGAGGTCAAGTCCAACGCCAGACCGTTAGATGACAGAGGCGATTACGGTAATGATTATGTAATTTCAAAAAGATTTCTTAAACAAAAATTTAAAATTCGCAGCCCTTAAAAAGTAATAGTGTTTCTACATAACAACATTAATATTACCATTAATTACAGTTCCCGTGAAGTCATACCGTAAATTCTTGTAAAGGTATTGGCCTTATCAAAAGGTCTGCAATCGTACCAGATGTAATGGCTAAGTTACACGTTAACGTTTGTAGGCCAACGAACACAGCGGTGTTGGCCCAGCTTGTGGTAATGTTATTACACGAGTGTAAATTAAAAATATTATGAATTTTACACACAAACGCAAAAAAAGTAATTAAGTAACGCCAGCACCACGACAGCTCCACTAATTAGAATAGACTCTACCCCATTAGGTACCACGTCGCGATTTCATAATTATTTTTTCAAAAGCTAGCAATTGGTTCCGAAATGGTCCCACAAATTTTATCAACATCCAACCAGTAGTTTTTGAGTTACACTTAATGTTGCATACATTTTTTACTTATCTTGACGAGATCGTCAATGATCAGCTCGTCAAGATCTACAATGTAATTACTAGGTGGTAGAGTTTCGCAGCAACTGACCCGGATTGGTACCACCGCCTTACCTATTCCTGCCGCTATAACGTCAGTGCTTGCCGTTAACGTGTTCCGGTTTGGACGGTAAGGTAGCCGGTAAACATACTTTCGCTCTAGGTCTAACATCTCGGTCTTAGGTTGGCATCGCACCATTACCACCTTTGCTGTCTCTAGGCGGCGTGAATTTCTTACCATCAGGAAATCCGTCAGCTTGTTTACCTTTCAATATTATATAAAAAATGTCGTTAAGATACAGGAAAATCTAAGTACAAATAATTAAGCATATTTAAGAAACCACTGGTCGGAACTTGATAACATTACTATGGGACTACCCCGGAATCATGACCTATCTTTCTAAAAAAGAACCATCAAAATCGGTTGGCTATTAACGAAGTAATCGCGTAACAAACATACAAACAATATATAACAAAAAGTACAGCTACAGGAATAAGGGCATGATGATATCATGCCCTTATTCCTGTAGCAATAGGCAGAGGCACAACCAGGGCACAAAACTAGCCGATGAGACTAAGTCCCACAATTAAATAGATGGCATGCCTTTCGGTAACCGGACACATATCAAATCTCAGGAAGCGTTTTCATTAACCCCCGACGCAAAAAGAGGGGTGTTATAAGTTTGACGTGTCTGTCTGTCTGTGTATCTGTCTGTCTGTGGCGTTGAAAATACACATTAGTTTTTTAGTTGCTCGATCCGTGGATTAAACCCCGGACCTCAAGAAGCGAAATCCAATGCCGGGACGCGAGACCACAGTGGAATTCAAAACCTCCAAAGTAAGCGACTACCTTTATAATTTTGTTTGTGAAAATTAATCTTCTTTCATTTATTCAATCAAAGATTTCTACTAATCTGATATTCATTAAAAAAAAAGTTTTCAAAATCTCTATCAAGTTCCGTGAGTTTCTTCAAAACCTGTTTTACCTGTGTCTAACCTTTATTATAAATCTGATATGACAACAAGTAATATCTTTAACTGACTGCAAAAAGAATGAAGTTGCCAATTCGTCAGTATGTTTTCGTTTTGTATGGCCAACAACTAATGTCTTTTAATGATTCTGTTTTCGAAAGGTAGGTCATAATTCATAAGTGCTATATAAATATAATCAAGATCCGACTTGTGGTTTTAAATTTAGTAACATACACATATCTTCACGTCAAGTCCCTTACAGGGTCGACAAAAAGTAGTTAGTGGTTTTGAGTTTAGTTAAGTTAGTTATATCTACTAATGCTTATTAACGTATCTAGACGACATTGCAATAAAAATAACAAATTTTAACACTAACTGTCCATGCATTATATATAATGCACTGGGTAGCTGGTTTGACACGTCCGTGCATAACATGAATTACACTGTGTAGTATATCGCGTAAAACTGTAACACTGATTTTCTCCAAACAAAGGTTTTGTGACATCCTTCCTTCATCCATTCACGTCAATTATGTTGTGATAATATGATCAAAGCGATATACCATACAGTGCATTTTATGTGATGCACGGACGTGTCAAGCCAGTTACACAGTGCATTATATGTAATGCATGGACAGTTAAAGTGTTAAGTAATTAATGGCATTGACAAAACAAATACAATGAAATGTGGATAGTTGCAAGCACCCGAAAAGTCCTAGGATGACATTCCACGACCAATCGTTGGGACACCCCCCAAGTCTCCGAAACTGGCATGTTTGTATGGATTGCGAACAAGTTGTGTGCTCTCCTTACCAATAGTTAACCGTGCCATATAGATACCAAAGATGTTTTAGGTGCGTCGCTGTCCTGTGGTCTAGGTGTTAGGCCCATTGCGCAAGTCTACCGGCTACCCTACCTTCCGGAACGGAACATGACCTTGTCATATGGCGGCAGAAATATATAAAGCGGATTACTACCCTTCCCATTTGCAAAATTTAGAGGAAGTTAGACAAATCTGAAATAATCATGACACTAGGCACACGATAGTCTCTGCCTAGTCCAAAAGGAATTTGGCGTGAAGATATGTGTGTGTGTTAACTAGTTGCAATGATTATTTAATGTAAATCATGTATATTACATATCTATACTATCTATACTAATTTTATAAAAAGGAAATGTTTGATTTTTGTTTGTTTGAAATGAATAGGCTCCGAAATTACAGGACCGACTTCAAAAATTCTTTCACCCTTTGAATGCTACATTATCCCTGAGTGACATAGGCTTTGTTTCATTAAAATCGGTGCAGTACGCAGGCGAAGCAGCGTGCAACTGCTAGTGTAATATAAACAGACTGAAAAATTCAACCAGAAACCAACATGAAGCGCTGAATATATTAAAGGACCGGTTGGCAAACCGGACTTATTATCGTCATGCATTTAAAGGATGTAATGTTTTAATCATTAATCGTAAGCAATTAATACCTTGTTTTTAATACATGGTTTAAATATAAACAAGTTACAACTATTTTTAGTATAAAGTTCGACTAACAGTAACGTCTGACCTAAAAATTTACACAAAAAGTGCCAGTATAATATATTATCCAATAAGATAAAAATTAATTGCTAAATGTGTTTGTAAGCGCATAGCTTCCGAACGACTGAACCGATGTGGCTAGTTCTTTTTTTTTTAGAAAAAACGGTAAAATTTCAGGGAAAATCAAAATTATTTTTCCCATACAAACTAAACGGGTGGAACGAAGTTCCACGGGAAAGCTAGTGCAAGTATAAAAATGAAACCCCATTAATAAATAAATAAACATTCCTGGACAAGTTACACAAATTGAATCTAACCCCAAAGTAAGCAAATTATATGCTTGTGTTATGGGTGTTAGTCAACGATTCTAATACATAAAAATACTTAAATACCTAGATCCCAGAATGAATGTAATAAACACCCAGACCCGGAAATGCAGACATCTAAATGTTCATCACACAAATGCCTGCCCCTGTCGGGAATCGAACCCGAGCCTCGCGGTTGGTCTTATCTAGTATAATAGGCGAAGTATATGATATAAGACAGCAAACAAGCATGCTTTGCTGATAGTAAAAGACAATCGTAGCCTATAAACGCCATATATATATATATATATATATATATAGATGTGTAAGTCTATTGAGAAATTTTACGGGCTACCCCAACCTCCGGAACATGATGAAAGTCATTAGGGCGGCAGCAATAGGTAAATCAGTAGATCCCTACCCGGACAAGATTCTGCACAGTTATCTACCACCAAAAATAATAATCTTATATCTTAGTAATATCTTAGTAATCTTATAATATGTAAATTACATGTCACGTTGTTTGTTCGCGATGGCCTCCAAAACTACTTAACCGATTTCAATCAAATTTGCACACCGTGTGCAGTTTGATCCAACTTGAAAGATAGGATAGCTTACATCTCAATTTATGATCAAAAAAATTACCATCCGAGCAAAGCCGGAACAGGCAGCTAGTAACATATATTTTGAACGTGCCTCTTACGAGCTGCTTGGCAGATGATGCAGGTGGTCTATTCTGCAAAGAGGACTCGGACCAACGGCAAACACACAATCTGCTCACAAGTACATTATGTTTAGTAGAATAGAATAGATATAGAATAGAATAGATAAAATACATCTTCACGCCCATATCCCCGAAGAGGTAGGCAGAGGTACAAACAAGGCACCCACGACTAGCCGGAAGACACTAAGTCCCACAATGTGATAGGTGGCAAGCCTATCGCCAACCGGGCACATTTCCAATCCCGACCAACATTTTTTTTTTATTAGAAAATTGGAAAAATCCAATTTTCTTTATGTTGGCCGACCCGGGATTCGAACCCGGGACCTCATGCAGTCAAGTCCAACACCCGGACCGCTAGACCACAGAGGCGATAAAATACATAAAAAATAAATATACTAAAATAAACTTAAAAATTAAGATAACACAAAGGCGGCCTTATCGCCAAAACAGCGATCTCTTCCAGGCAACCTTTTGTAATGGTGATAGTATAAAATAAATTTTGCACGATGGTGCTCTTAATACACAAAAAAGAAATATAATCATCATCATCAGCTTGAGGATGTCCACTGCTGGACATAGACCTCCCCCAAAGAGCGCCACAAGTTACGGTCACCAGCCGCTTGTATCCTGCGACTCCCCGCGACTTTGACCAGATCATCAGTCCACCGGGTGGGAAGTCGTCCAACACTACGTCGTTCAGTGCGCGGCCGCATAAATAAATAAATAAATAAAACACATGAAATATCAATTGGAATAGAATAATTTTTAGATATAGGAAAAAAAGGAAAAAAAAAAGAATTAACAAATTAACTTTAACCCAGTAATGTAAGTAGTGTTATGGTCCATGGAAATAAGTATTCTGATTCTGTGGTCACCTGAGTAGGTATTTTACGGCACACGGACACGGACACATCATAAATGACCTAACCATGGCCCGTCACGGTCACTGCCTGAGATAAATACAGCAACCACTGATCTATGAGCCATTCATGTTAGACTAATGTTGGTATGCCGAATTATGATACTTCACACGGGCAATTTTTAATAGAATAAAAAAAAGTATCTCTGCGCCCATATCCTCGAAGAGGGAGGCAGAGACACAACCCACCCACGACTAAAAGACACTAAGTCCCACAATGTGATAGGTGGCAAGCCTATCGTTAACCGGGCACATTTATAATCCCGAGCAACATATTTTTTTTAGAAAATTGGAAAAACCAAATTTTCTTTATGTTGCTCGACCCGGGAATCAAACCCAGGACCTCATATAGTCAAGTCCAACACCTGGTCAGCAAGATCACAGAGGCGATGTAATTTGTAATTTGAAGAGTATTTATTGTCAAACCAATAATTGATAACTCATTTTCAATTAGTGAGCTGAGAAACTTCACAATTCTACTGACACCATTTCTTAGATAATACTCGAAACTAACCGCAATTCACACGTATTTGTTTGATAGTCCTTAACACGAACAAAAATATATATTTTTTTTATTATTATTTTAACGGCAAAGGACTGAAACTCTTTGCCTAGAGCAGCTTTTCCCCACCTGTGGTCCTCGGACCCATGAGAATATATATGGAGGTCCGCGACGTCTTCTCTGGACCGTACATAAATCGCTCTTTAAATGCAAAAGGACCGCAAAACGAAAAATTATTTTATTAAGGGGGTCCGTGAAAACTGTGCTTCATTTCCTAAGGGTTTGTGGACTTAAAAATGCTGGGAAACACTGGCCTAGAGCATTACAACTTACTCTTGATCATTATATTAAGTAATCAGTAATAAAATTACTCAAAAATCCGGTCTTCAATTTTCAATGTCACGTTTCTATTTAAATTATGCGCTTCGGCTATATTCGTCAAGCTTCGGAAATCCAAATTTATTTTAAAGATAAGATATCTATATAGAGTTGTTATTACAAAATTAATCATTTCGCTTAAATTTAGATTAGGTCAGACAATTTAAAAATAAAAGTATAAAGTGTAAAACCGAAGCGCTAATTTAAATAGTAGTTCTATACGGATCTATGAAGAAAAGATCCTTTTAGCTTGACCGTAAGAAAAGAAAAGAGCCCTTATCAATATAAGGACCATCACTTCTTGGTCGATTTTATACATTTAATAGTGAACCCATATTTCGCTTACAAAAGAAAACGAATGCATTATTTAGTGTACTTTAAAAACTACAAGCAAGATGTTGATAACCATATGGACCATATCGTAATCATTTGCAATCCTTTGAAAAAAAAGACCAAAGGACGTAGTACCAAATAAAATAATCGGATTTTACAGTTTCGCTGTGCCTAACAATTTTCTTCTATATGTTATGTGACAGAGAACAAGCAAATGAAATTAAATAAAAAATACTTATTCGGGGAATAGAGTATATGTGTTAAAAAGTCGTTACAAAAGTATTTAAGCATTCCTACATATTCTACCACATTGTGAAGTGCAAATATATTGTTTATAAATAATAATTATTGACTTGTTTATATATATTTTAATAACCAATATTTTTGTTATTAATCAAGCAAGCATCAAGCTCATGCTCAAGGTTCAATAGCATGTTTATTATTTCTAGGCTCTTCTCGAAACTCATTTGCTTATTAGCTATTCTATGCTAAAAAAATACTAAGAGAAAGTTGACAAATTGCTGTAGCTTTGTAAACTAACAAAAATGAAGGTTAATGTCATTATGTCCAACTCGTTTTCACTGAAGATCAAGTATCGGCTAACAAATAATATGTGAAATAACAAACCAGTTTACGAATCACTTAAGACTTAGTAACTTATTTCTTTTATTCATGTCATCAATTTATCTGTGTGAAATAAGTGAAATCCAAAAACAAGTTATCAAAAGTTTTTTTTAATACAAACAAATTAATTTACAACAGTGTTTGATAAAGTAATAAAATTCGATGATATTTAAAGACATACAGCTTTTTATATCCACACTTGCATACTTATTATTATAAAAGCAAACGCATTTAGAGACATGCAACATTTTATATCCACACTTCCATACTTAATATTATAAAAGCAAAAGCATTTAGAGACATGCAACATTTTATATCCACACTTTTATACTTACTATAATATTATAAAAGCAAAAGCATAAAGACAGACAACAATCTGTCTTTATGTCTGTTGCGCTTTCACCTCTAAACCACTGGATCAATTTTAATTAAATTTAATAAGCATATCGACAAGGATTCTAGTTCAAACAAAGACTATGTTTTTAAATCAGCCCTAAAAGACTACAATGGGAGTAATAGTTTGTACGAAAATAGTTACTATTCTGACGAAAGTCGCGGTTATGCTAGCAACGTATAAGCACAGTAAAACTGCAAAAAAAACAGTTACAATGTTATTACATACCTACTACAGATGACGCAATATCAAAATTATTTTTTTGGAGTCATTTAAATAATGTGAAAGTGGCGGGCACTGACGTTATAATAAACATAATAATGCAATTTCTCTCAATCACGGTGATGTTCATAAACCAATGAGACGGTCATATTTATCTGTGATCTCCATGTAACCAGCGAAAGTTTGTTAAGTTCACTTTAATGGCAAAACGTCAACGTCATTTAATAATATAAATGGCATAACAAGATACCAACATCCTCATTTCTAATCACTGACAACTTGACTTGATAATTATATTCAGTTACTCAGGTATTTTACATGACTTAGATAACTTTTCTATGGGATTGGAAGCATTATAAAGCGACATCTATGAAAGGAGGAGGTTAGATGTTAGGGTATGATTTTTACACAGTAAATCTTATAAGCTACCTTAAATATTGCTATTGAGAGTGCTACGGAAAGTCTGTAGTATAACGCTCGATGACCGCATTCGTAATAGTGAGATCCGAGAGAGAGTGGGATTGAAAGAAAGTGTTGGTGTTAAAATGCGAAAGGGCATGCTCCGCTGGTTCGGTCATGTGGAAAGAATGACAGACGAAAGATTGACTTAGCCGTGAAGATATGTATGTATGTATGTATGTATGTATGTATGTATGTATGTATGTATGTATGTATGTAAATATTGCCTCGGGCTATAAGCTACTTACACAAAACTTGGTAAAAATCTGTTATTCGTAATCGCCTCTTAGTCTGGCGGTTCGGCGTCGGACTTGAATTCTTGAGGTCCCGAGTTCGATCCCAGGGTCGAGCAACTTAAAAATACTAGAAAATTTGTATTTTCAATTTTCTAACAAAGATAACGTAGCCCTGGATTGGACATGTGCCCGGTTGGCGATAGGCTCGCCACCTATCACATTTTGGGACTTAGTATATCCGTCTAGTCGTGGGTGCCCTGGTTGTGCCTACCTCTTCGGGGATATGGGCGTAAAGATACTTTTAAATAAAGAATAGGAGCTTTTTGAAAGTTAATCAATTTCACGCAAAAAATACTAAACGGATCTTTAGTAGTAGCTTCTAGTCTCAAATACCAAACGGATTTTTAGTAGTAGTAGCTTATAGTTCCAAATACCAAACGGATTTTTAGCAGTATCTTATAGTTCCAAATACTAAACGGATTTTTAGAAGCAGCTCATAGTATCAAATACTAAACGGATTTTTAGTAGTAGTAGCTTATAGTTCCAAATACCAAACGGATTTTTAGCAGTATCTTATAGTTCCAGATACTAAACGGATTTTTAGAAGCAGCTCATAGTATCAAATACTAAACGGATTTTTAGTAATAGCTTATAGAGCTAGTTTAGTGATGGTAACCACCACCACGAAAAGTCATCTCAATGTGTACGAAGTCGCGGACAAAAGCTACTTATTATTAAATTGCCTTCACACCATTCAAGGTCTGATGGTTATCTTATCTCCTCTTGAAATATATACCATTTTTACACCTACCTGTACTTTGAATAACTTTAACTTAATTTAAAGCTCGGATTTTGTAAGATAAAATCGCCATTGTGTGTCAATCACAGATCGTAATATTTTTTTACAATTACTGAGTTTTTTTATGGCATAAGATAGCGAGTAAGCACAAGGCTCGCTTATTGGCTAGTGTTGTCTCTTGCCATCAGTACCAACTCCATTTCATTACGTATATTCAAACCAATTTTCAAGTACACTGCGTTAACATTCTCTTAAGTTGAGAGGTAATAGAAAAGCTTCGCGTCGAGCTTTCCTTATTCCAATTTCACCAACACCGATCACGTCTCCATTCAAACGCGAAGCCAATGACCGCTACACCAAACAGAAAATATAAACTTAAGCTATCAAAATAAACCACTTAGCCTTGTTACATGTAATGCAAAGAATCTTTTCTGTTAGACAAAAATAGATTAATTAGTTGCGTACTTCGATTCGAACTATCAATAGTTTATATTTTGAGCCTGTTATCGTGTACAACTGTAAAAAATAATGAAATAAATTGTTTATACGAAGTGTTATAGTTATTATCTCAAATATGCAAGGGCACACGCACACGCGTATGTATACATACACTCCATCAAGTGTTTTTAGGTGTTATCTTAATTAGACGTACCAACATTTTCTCGCAAGCAACACGACAATGGCAAACAACGTTACAAATACACTCAGGGAACGCCACAACATATAATCCTATCAAAAACATTTCCAACGGGTCCATGTCTCTAGAACAGTCAAAAAATAAAGTTACTATTGCCAGTATATACTAAAAATAAGTATAACGTGAGTGCTCATCGTTGTCGTGTTCCTGCTTTAAGTTCAGGTCAGCACATAAATTTAGACAAAAGGCGATCCAAACCTTAGCAAGGACTCGGCAAAAATAATTTCTTATCAAGAAATGCTTTAACTTCACTATTAAAATATGCGAAATATCTAATTTGACGAGGTAGTACGTGACTTTCACACATTTCACAGCTTAGCCAATGCTAATGAAACCTGCAGTATTATAATAGCAAAAACAGTTAAGCGTCAGTCAAACAACCGTACAAAACTTATATATAAGTAAAAGTTCACCCATCAAGACAATCAATTATTACATCTTCAAAGTATTACAGACCTGAGTATTTAATATTCCCCGTGTTGGTCCGGGCCTCTTTGCAGAATAGACCATATGCCTTCCTGCCAGGCAGCTCGTAAAAGGCGAGCATAGGTTTACCGTCACCAACACCGTGACATCCTACTACGTAGTAGAGTTTCGCAGCGACTCGCCCGGAATGGTACTACCGCCTTACCTATTTCTGCCGCCATAACGTCATGACATGTTTCGGTTCGGAGGGTAAGGTAGCCGGTAAACTTGCTTTTGCTCGAGGCCTAACACCCCGGCTTCAGGTTGGAAACGCACCATTACTACCTTTAGTGTCTCTAGGCGGCGGGAATTTCTTACCATTAGGAAATTCGTCTGCTTGTTTGCCTTCCAATATCATAAAAAAGTTGCAACTTGCACTGTGTTCCTAGTAATATGAGCAATTTAATATTTGTGATAACACAAAATTCTACCAGATTGAACGTCAAAAATACTTCTAATGTGAGCCCTATTTCAATAACATAAGTTTGTTTTTTATTCTAAACAATTTCGTGACGAAAGAACCAATAACATTTTTTGTGACTATAAAAATACATCCGGGATCTTTAACTGAAAGTCTCATAACTTTTTGTCGCTGTAAACATGACGCCTACGAGACTTTGCGTCCAATGAAGCGAAAACTCAATAAATAAAAATTCCAAATACAAAGTAACCTTTGATCTAAATAACGATATTTACGTCAAAAAAGTAGGAATAAGTGTCTAAATTAGACTCACAAAAGAAAATAGATAAATACGTAGGTATCTTCATGGAGAGTTAGGCACAACCCAGGCACAACAGAAAAAATCTGTAATCTGATTTCTTGAAATGAAAATTTTTTAGCGGCGTTGCGCACTTTTTTTTGGAATGGGTAAAAACTTCTAAACTCGCGCCAGGACACGTGACTTGATCGAAAATTCGTAAGACGGCGCAGGGCGCTTGTGCGAATGTTCGTGTTGTCATGTTTGTGTACGATAGCGCAATAAATGAATATTGTATTCTACCACATAAATGACAGTCCTTTCATATTAATAATTAAAGCAATTCTTGCAATATTATTCCCTAATCATTAAAAATATCAAAAATAAACAAAGTTAATATTCAAGTTTTCACTTCTGTTGGCTCTTCAGAAGTGGCTCTCATTTTTATCTATTCTATAACTCTCAACAGCGAATATATAAACACAGGATTTGCAAAATTAAAAAAAAAAACTAACAGCAGTCCGCGTCTTCATCCGTATATTTCCGATCCGATCAGAAAACGTCCTTTACAAAGCCACAGACTACTTGCCAGTGCACAAAAGTTACTTAGGACACTTCAACATATTTTTCATAGGGTTTCAAAACTTTAATTGCATTACTGTTAAAAGTAGTAGTCTTATTGAAAATGTTAACTTAAAAATATCATCTCATAATAATTATAAATGTTTCATCATGCCGTCCAATTATACATATCGTGCTTTCCCTTCTAATATCAAAGGGCTACCTTGTGAGTCCACTAAAAATAATCGTATACAGACTGAAGTAGCTGTCATAATCGTTCCTGTGTCAATCACAATATTACATTAGCTGTTCCGGCGAACCTCGTTTAGTTTGTATGGGAAAAATTAAAATGTTTTTTCTGCCTTTCTCGAAGTCGAACAGGTTAAAAATTTATATGTTTTATCTCCCAGTTCTAAGATAACTCTCCATCATTTTTTCAGCTATTCTCAAGTTACAAGTAGTATGACTAACACGACTTTCTTTTATCCACACTAATATTATAAATGCGAAAGTAACTCTGTCTTTCTGTCAGTCTGTCTGTTACCTTTTCACGCCTAAACCACCCAACCGATTTTGCTGCAATTTAGTATGCAGATAGTTTGCATTCATGAGAAGGACATAGGCATACTATTTTTAGGAAATTCAACCCCTAAAAGGGTTAAAAGGGGTGGCAAAGTTTGTATGAGAAAAATATTTTTATTGCTCATTTTTGCATGAAACTTTGAATTAATGTCTTTTAGTACAAATGATGAAACACGTATTTTTTCACGGTTTTTCAAGATTCACCCCCCTTGGGGGTCAAAGGGGGTGGCTAAGTATGGGAAATTTAATTCTATTGAAATATTTTGCGTGACACTGAAATAATGCTCTGCAATACATATTATGAGAACATATCTAAGCGTTTTTTTGAAAATCAACCCCTATAAGGGTTAAGGGGGGTGGCACAATTTGCGTAGGAAAAATATTTAACAGTAATTTTTACCGTAAGTCCATAACAATGAACCACGTACATCAGTTTATCGTTAACGAAAAACACACAAAGAAATTATGATACGCATAGTAGCAAAATTGGTTAAAAATCCCTACTTCCCTACTATGATCCCTACTAATTCCCTGCTATCCCTACTAATATTATAAATGCGAAAGTAACTCTGTCTGTCTGTATGTCTGTTACGCTTTCACGCCTAAACCGATTTTGATGAAAATTTGTACAGAGATAAAATAGATCCCGAGGAACAACATAGGCTACTTTTTATTGCAAAAAATAGGGGAGAGTGGGTAAGAAATTCGTAATTTTTAAAGCTGTAACAGTGTAACTTTATATTTAGACATTTTATGATAAACGAAAGAACATTGGCTACTTTTTATCACAAAAAATGAAGAACAATGGGTAAAAAGAGGGGATGACTTTTCATATAGAAATTAGTCATTTTTAAAGCTGTAACAGTGAAACTTTGTACTTAGACACTTTATGATAAACGAAAGAACATAAACTACTTTTTATCGCAATAAATGGGGGAGAATGGGTAAAAAGAGGGGACGACTGTTCATATGTAAATTCGTCATTTTTAAAGCTGTAACAGTGAAACTTTGTATTTATACACTTTATGATAAACGAAAGAACATAGGCTACTTTTTATCACTAAAAAATGAGGGAGAATGCGTAAAGTCGTCATTTTTGAATTTGTATTCAAACACTTTATTAGGACGAAAATTGGGGGAGAAAATTGAGGTAAAAACATGTGATAAATGTTCGTATGGAAAATCGTCATTTCTAAAAATACGTGAAACTTTGTATTTAGACACTTAATGAGGAATGAAAGAACATATGTTACTTTTTATAGCGATAATTTAATCAAAAGTATAATTATCAACCTTATTATAAAAGAATATAAACATGGAAACGTGCAAACCACGTCACTGCTATGTGTGTAGTATAGACAAATTAATTTTCCAGATTTTTCTCTTAATGAAATGAACCGAAACTCGCCTTTTATGACTAAGTTGGTATGAAAGCAGTTCGTCTATATTTTTTTGTAAGAGCTCGGAACCAAAATCTGTGCTATCTATACTAATATTAAAAAGCTGAGGAGATTGTTTGTTTGTTTGCTCGAACTTACAGTGTTAGAAAGTCCATTTATTGAAGAAGGCTATAGGCTATACTTACGAGTACATCATCACGCTTAGATCAATAGGAGCGGAGCACCAATGATAAATGTTGTAAAATAAGGGGATTTTTTTCCTATTGAGAGCGTGCACTGTGTTAACGGTGAAAGTTTCGTAAGAATCATGTATGAAAGAATTGTTCCCCTTTCCGCGACAGCATATCTCTATCTTTTAGGGTTAGCTCACTATAACCTTTTTATGCTAACCAAATTTGTTTCAAAATAATGCATTATTTGCGAAGGTTATTTTATAAACACGATGTAAATCCTTATCCAAAAAAATACGTCATTCATCACAAGCATTTCATTTAAAACAAAATTGCATTTCACATCACTAGATTTGAATAATTATCTTAGGAGATATCGCAGTTTTAAAATAACACTATCAAATAGAATATAACCACTACGTTAACATTATAGTTTAAAGACCGCGCGACTCAGACGCGTGGTATGCGCGTGGTATTTAAATAATAATAGATTAAAGTTTGAAGTAGGACGTAGGCCGTTTTTCATCTTAAAATTTCAATGGGTAGCGTTGGAGAGTTAAATATTAAATAAATAGACTACGCGGGCGAAGCCGCGGGTAGCAGCTAGTATTATATACATTTAATTTATTATATACTTCAATCACCTACATCGTCTCTGCACTCGAGCGGTCCGGTGTCGGACTTGACATTTTGAGGTCGCGGATTCGATACCCGGGTCGGGCGACAGAAAAAATGTATATGTTCAATTTTCTAATAAAAATAACGTTGCCCGGGATTGGATAGGTGCCCGGTTGGCAATAGGCTTGCCACCTATCACATTGTGGGAATTGAGTGTCTTCGGCTAGTCGTGAGTGTCCTGGTACACCTCTGCCTATCCCCTATGAAGATATTTACTTACCTATATCACATGCACAGTATAAAAAAGTCGCTTTCGCTGTCTGTCCCTATGAATGCTTAGATCTCTAAAATTACGCAACGGATTTTGTTGTGTACAGAATACAGAAGGAAAAACAGGTTTATCTGTTTGTTAGTTCACTGTTCACACAAAAACTACTAAACGGGTTTTCACCAAATTTTGTGTACGAATAACATATAGCCTTGGTCAAAATTTACGATAACATTTACTGAGAAAATCCCACATTCCTATCTCCAAATACGAAGTCACTTCAACGTATAAACGAAGTTGTGGATAACAGTTAGTATTATATATCTTACGAATAATTAAGAAGCCGCGATCCAATCCGGTGGTAATCCTAATAACCTATCTAAGATTAGAGATCACGGTATTTGAAATCAGTTGCCAGGTAACCGCGGTTGTTTTTCAATAATTAACAGAAATATCGTAGCAACAAAACTCTAGAATGCCCATCTTTATCTGTAAATAGTTTATTAATATTGGCCGATAGACGAGTCACAAGTAACTGTTGTTGTATGGTCTATGTGAAATAAAATATTTTTATTATGAATCGCCTCTATGGTTTAGCGGTAAAGTGTTGGACTTAACTTCATGAGGTCCCGGGTTCGATCCCGTCGGACAACAAAAAGAAAAAGTGTTTTTTTTTTCAATTTTCTAGTACTTTGCCTGGGAGTGTATATGTGCCCGGTTGACTACAAGTTTGCCACCTATGACATTGTGGGACTTAGTGTCGACTAGTCGTGGGTGCTTTGGTTGTGCCTCTGCCTACCTCTTCGGGGATTTGTACATTGTACCTATATCACACGCATAGTATTAATATAACCGGAAAAGGAAACTCAAATTCATTTTATATTTAAGTGGAATGTTATCACTACTACGATAGTTCTGTATGAATAATTTGCAGTAATAATAGTCTTTTATCATTACTTGATTGATTGGCTCAAATAAATTATGATAACAAACCAAAAATCATGGCATGTTTTCATAATACAATAGTAATTCATCAGAATTACTACCGGAAAGCTTAAATTCATTAATACACATTACATCCATTAATATTTATTTCATTGTATGAATTTTTCATAGTTGGCACTCGGTGGAATTCTATTGTAGACGTTACTTTTCAAATAACACTAGTAATCCATCTTCAGACATCGCGTCAGAGCTTAAGGTATCATGCCCATCATCTCGATGCGTGGAGGTCTACAACTGTGCGATTCCGAAGACATTTTTTACCCCGTATAACACCTTTGTGGAATCAGTTACCGAGGGCGGTATTCCCAAACGATTATGACTTAGGAACCTTCAAGAAAAGAGCGTACTCATTCCTTAAAGGTCGGCAACGCATCTGTGATACTCCTGGTGTTGCGGATGTCCGTGGGCGGAGATGATCACTTTCCATCAGGTGACCCACTTGCTCGTTTGCCTCCTCTTCTATAAAAAAAATCCACTACGCATGTGTAACTCGTATTAAGGAAAATTCTTATACTTTTAGCCGAAGACACTAGGTCCCACAATGTGATAGGTGGCAAGCCGATAGCTAACCCTGACCGTATCCGATCCCGGGCAATGTTATTTTTTATTAGAAAATTAAAAATATATATTTTCTTTTTTTTATGACTGAACTCGGGAATCGAACTCAAGACTTCAAGAAGTCAAGTCCGACGCCGGACCGCATGACCACAGAGACAATTTAACACATAATTATATTTAACCCAGGACCGTGCAAACGAGTCTAATTAGTTAAGTCAATTGCCTCTTTGGTCTAAGTGGGTGGAGTTGACTATATGAAGTCCCGGATATGATTCCCGGGTCAAGCAACTAAAAAAAATATTAGAATTTTTTCACAATAACAAGTATCCTCTCGCTCATATCCCCGGAGGCAGAGCCACAACCAGGGCTAGACTAGCCGAAAATACTAAGTCCCACAATGTGATAGGTGGCAAGCTTATCGCCATATCCAATCCCGAGCAACACTTTTTTATTAGAAAATTGGAAAACCCCAATTATCTTTTTGTTGCCCGACCCGGGATTCGAACCCGGGACCTCATGCAGTCAAGTCCAACAACTGAACCGCTAGATCACAGAGACGACTATCCGAATATACATTACTTATTATTATTGTCAGCGCCTCTAGCGGAAAGATCTAACGACTAAACATATCCATACATTTAGATTTAGATCTTCTAAACGCGGTAGTAAAATAAATTCGTTCGAAAACTCACTCTCCACTTAAGTTGGTTGCACTGTACTTATTTATTACTCGTAAGATACGAGTATGCCACCGCAGCTTTCTCGTATAACACGTATTCTGTATTATTTCTTTTAAACTAACCGTGCTGGATGTTTGCTTTAAAATACAGCATTTGTATGTCACAAAATGTAGGATGTCGGATTTTTTATGTGTGAAGTAAATGAGCAAGTCCACGGCTTTCCTGTTAATAAGAGACAACCTAGGACTACATACAGCATAATACACCATAGATGTTATAGGTCAATCACTGTCGAGTGGCCGGGATGTTAGGCCTATTATAGCGTCAGGTAAAGTGGTGGATCTACCAATAAATATAATCTAAGGGAATAGCCCTACTCAGGTTAGTTGCTGCACAGCACTTTACCTCCAGTGTTAAGTCAGTCCTTTGGAGTACGAAAGAACGTTGCCAAGTATGAAGATAATTAAACTGCGGATTTAATTATTGTTGAAAGCTTAGGGCTTCTTTTTTTTACACTTCCAAAACTTGATCTTTATAACGATAGGGTAAGAATGGGTATTACCGGTCAGGAGGTATTACCGGTCACTACGAAATCTCCCATACTACAACGTTTTGGCGCACGCACATATACACAGTGAGTGGAGTATTGTTGCCAAGCACCAACGCCCCGCTCCCCGCGTTATTCCCCAGCCGACATTTAGAATGAGTGCACGTCAATTGTTTTCACTCCAATTAAAGTAAATTTTCGGAGTAAAACAATAAGATGTGAATGTTTACTATTTCACATTTCTTATACTGTTACCAAAGATTGTTGTACCATAAATACTAAGCATTCAACCTAATAATAGTTTTTCAACTTATCTCAGGAAGTTTCTAACCTAGAATTTTATTTAAGGAAATGTTTCTAGTCGGGCAATGCCGGTCACGCTGACCGGTATTACCTGCCATTAAAACTGATATGCATAATTAATTATTTATGTTAATTTTAATCTTTGTTTATTATGTCAGAATGCCCAAAATCAGAAGCCAATCATTTTTAAAGGCATCATAAGCCAAGATCAGCTGCACATAGGTTACGTCCCGCTAATGCTAATTTATCCACAACAGAACATTCATCTGCATTAGAAGCAGATGGCCCTCAAGGGACAGTCTACGATGCTCAGAAATTGGGTGAATCAATGAAGATCTCCTTGTAGACTGGCGGAAGAATGATTTCCACATTTGAGCAATCGACTGATATTTATATAAACCACTTCCTTCTACTTTCGGTGGTAGTAAGACTAGACTGTTAGAAATCTTCTGCCACTACCAAGCAAGTTTAGTTGACAAGAAAAACAATTTACTACCTAAAACCTGTAAAAAGGACAATTAAAAAAAAGGGGAAACGAACGAATTGAAAAAAGCTAGAAAAAGAGTGTTTCAAGACAAAAAGAAACGTAATGAGAGTACGTCGGACTCTGAAGTAGAATTTACAGACTTGCGAGAATATGAAGACACTGACGCTGATGAGGGTTGTGAAAATAAATGTATCATTTGCTATGAGTAGGGATGAAACAACGAGCTAGGTATAGATGTGTGGCTTGTGGTCTCTGGGCGTACGCTAAATGCCCTGGTTGTAACTCGCCAGTGGATTATATCTGCAACTTATACCTTCTTATACGTTGACCGGCATTACCAACCTACTGACTGGTTTTGCCCGCCACGGTGTCTAATACCAGTCAAAGTAATATTTTTCTTAAATACTAATTGTGTCAAAATGGTTTTAGTTATTGATCTCAATTTATGTGTTTTAGTTAGAAGAATACCGATAGTTTGATTATCGCAAAAATTAATAAAGAAATGTTATTTTTTATATAATTTGAGATTATTTGTCCTTAAGTGACCGGTAATACCCATTCTTACCCTAAATGTTTTCCTTCTCTTCATTTTGGGGAAGTTGTACAAAATAACCAATTTGTTATGGAGGCCATTTCAGCTTGAGAACAATACTGATTAATAATCTTATACATATATGATCAGTAATTGTATTTAATTATATAATTATTAATACTTAAGCATTCCAGATTTTAAGCAATTCGGTGAAGGTTTACTGTCTCAAAATTCAGTTCTAAAATTTATCCCGCAATAACAAACGAACAAACAGGTCGCGTAAAATAAAAGCTTGTTATGATTAAAAACGTGTCATAAATTTAAACAATTTAATAGAGTTTCTGCCATGTTCCACTGACATCACGTTTCTATGTCAAATAATTTAGAAACTAGGAAGCCGGAGGACACATCATAAACGACTTTAGCGTGCCGCGCAAAAGTCGGTTACAATGTTAATATCTCACAACCGGAGTTGCAAAATGGAAAAAGGAAAATGTTTTCAATAAATACTTTTCCCTTTGAAAGTGACGATATCAACATAAAAATAAACTAGCTGTTTCCCGCGTGGTTAATAGTCTCACAGGAACATTTTTTCGGGATAAAAACTATCCTATGTGTGTTCCAAATTTTAAGAAAATCGGTTCCGCAGTTTTTGTGTGAAAGCGTAACAAACAAATAGACAAACTTTCGCATTTATAATATTAATAGGATTGATGTTTTTCGGTTAAGGTAACGCAAACAGATTTTTTTTTATAATAAAAGTTAAAGCCGGTTATAGTAGCCCTTTTGGATGCTACGTATATTACCTAATTGAAACCGGTAAGCTAATAATCTTTTCAAAATGCGGAACAGTAACTGTGCAAGAAAAATGACATGAAAGTATGACACAGCTACACAAATATGTTTATTGTACTTATATTTATGTTAAACTTAGTTTAACTTTCAAGATTTGAGTCAGCCTAAACAATAGCTTGTAGCCGTATACTTAGCAGAACATGATCCTACATTCCATCCTGTATCCAGACCTTAATATTTTTCTAAAAATTGAAAATGGTCCTACAATGTAATAAAATCGAAAAAACTGTTTGGTTTCTAAAGAAACTTCTAGAAGTTATCTGATATAAAAATAAGTTAGTAACGATAGTCTAGTGAAGTTGTAAAAACCGCGAGGTTAGCAACATATTAATTCAAAATAACGTAAGTCAGTGTCTTTATGTCCGTGTACTTCAAGAGATTGACAGAAGTGCAACCAGACCACCCAGGACTAGCCGAAGGTACTATTCTGGCAATATGATAGGTGACAAACCGATCGCCAACCGGGCACTTATTCAAACCCAGGCAACTTTTTTTATTTTATAATATTTATTTTTCTTTTTTACTATTCCAAATTTTAAAAAACACATTTTGCGTTACCCGATTCTGTAATCGAACCTCAACGGCAGTTTATTGGTCCGAACCTCAAAAGCATTATCTCATAATAAACATGTATAAAATTATACTTTCATACCATAAAGCTGTGTAAGCTTATTTTATTGTATTGTAGCTAATAAAGTACAGTTACAGTTTATTGTGCAAAGGTGTTTGACAAGGGGGTTTTACGATGGTGACTATGTTGCAACGAATGTCGTAATTCTTTATAGTGCTCGTCCATATACGTAGTACTTACATACTTCTTACGTACGTGTAGGTATTGAAATCATATTCTTAGAAACTTTTAGCTTATTAAGTTTCTGAAAACTAAAAAAAAAGTCTGGCTGCATGGATCTCGGTCTGTGTCATAACCGATACATAATCATTAAATATAATCCACCTCAATCAATTCATAATACGTTTTATAATAGCACAGTTTATACAAATATTTATTTTAATGACTAATGGTCGGACCAATTCAAGGTTTATAGACTGTATTTATATACCGTAATCTGTATTCGTATCCGTATTGTTTCACACACAAATTGCTCTCCATTACGGGATATCCAATCACCGCAATAACTACGGCGGTTTCTTATTGTCATACTTCCATTCGTTTTTTCCTTACCTAACTGTAATACCACCACTCAACAGAAATTCCACGGTGGATTTTCTTGCAAGTCGTGACCAATTGTCCATGGGAAGATAAGCGAAGTGGTAGCTTAGTTATGGTGTAATAGGTAATCGCCTTGTAGGCATTGCGTTAATAGGACAAAAAACTCTCACAGTATAACACAGAAAAAAGTGGCAAATATTGCTACTAGTCCAAATTGTTACATTTGATTTGGCTATTCTTGCCTTCATTGCAGTGCGCGCCACTGTTGTGATTCGATCTAGTAGCAGGTATGCTTATACAACTCTAGCCTTGGTACGTAACCAGTAGATAAACGCAAATTTTAGCAGGAAATTCGTGTGCCTATTTGCCTTCCAACTTTATTAAAAGACAACACTTTTGATGGCAAAAACAAATTATCTATTTTCAAAAACACTGACCGTATTGCGATTTCTTACTTACTGAGTTATGTTGTTTTTTTATATTAAAAGTCAGTGCACAATCATACAGCTCTCCTGATGGTAAGAGATAACGTGACCTATGGACGCTATAGATGTTACAGGTGCCTATTGTGCAACTCTTCCGGATACCCTACCATTCGGACCGAAACATGACAGTCATTATGGCAACAGGAATAGGTAAGGCGGTGAATCCCTACCCGGAAAAGCTGGTGCACAGCACTCTGCCACCAGTGGTCTTGCTGGTAATGACCTATTCTTAAACCTGTGCTTATCTCTTAGGAGCTGCCTGGCAGAAAGACAGATGATTTATACTACTCAGCGAACCCAACTAACATGAAGAGTTTTTGTAACTCTGAGTTAACCTCTAGCTAGGGTTAAGCAGTTTATATTTGACTAGCGGCCCGGTACGTGCTTCACTACGCATTCATATGCGTCATCATAGTGGTAATCCACTATATGACTACACTAATAACAAAACTAAAAAAAGAAAAAAAACAACTGAAAAAAGTTTTAAAATGACAGCGCAATACCAATGTTTTAATTTTACTGAAATATAACCTATTAACAAAATGATCCGCCATTTTTATTGAATTCATTTGTTACCAAAAATGTGATAAATGAAAAACCGCTCTACCGATTTTATGCAAATTTCACATAAACCCGCTACTAAATAGTCCCAACAAAGCCTAAACATTTGACTTGAATAGGTGAGCCCATTCTTGAGTTATTACAACGAAAAGTGGTATTGATTTTTATATATTATATAGACACTACATTTGACAGTTTAACTCAGTACTAAATTTAATACGTATGAACGTGCAAGCGGGCCTTATTGGATTAATAACTATGTAAATATTTAATGATTTTTCAGGTATATTACTGCTGATGCTTCACCAAAGAAAAAGGGAAAATTAACATAATTCAATAAGATTTCTCATTGAAACAAACGAGTTTTGACTAATTTTTTTAATGGATCAAGAGCTAGGTGCATGTTCTGCGTTAAGTTTATTAATAACTTAAAATGTCTAATATTAAGTGGGTAGGGTTAAATACCGTTGTTAGAACTTAGAACCTACTCTGAGTTGAATCCTTAAGCAGGAACGTGTAAGTGGTCCTAAGGATAATGCTTTCCTTATTATCGATTTGTGTGTCACTTTGTTTTTAAGTTTTTATTGTTGACTAGATGCTCCGGTGAACTTCGTTCCATCCGTTCAGTTTGCATGGGAAAATTAAAATGTTGTTTTTCCTGGATTCCCCAAACGGGGCTGGAAAATTAAATATCCTTTGTCCGTCTTCTGGTTCCATATAAATTTTCAGCCAAATTGGTTAAGCCGTTCTTGAGTTATAAATAATTTAACTAACACGACTTTAAATATCATATACATAGATTTATTTAAAATTTGTTATTATTTGATGCCAAATAAAGAGTTTTTGTATAACATTAATATTGCACAAATGTATTGAATAGCTGCTAGAAAAAACATTCTTGTTTTCAATTTCATGAAACGCTAGAACAGTATTTTTAATTATTTTCATAAAACATGTTGCGCTCCATTATTCAACGTCTGACCTATTTTAGTATAATTTCTATAAATAGAGCGCCATACGACAGCGCGAGATCTCGGAGCTTTTATTGGATATTCTTCTTTGTTGCTGCATTTATTTTATTAACTAGTGGTCGCCCATTGGTTTTAATACTATAATATCCAAATTTTAATATCTTGTTGATAAGAACGCCATCTTCATTTCTTAAGACCAACTGCTTTGTTTCCTGAATAGTTAGTGGGCCATCTGTGATCTTTCATCGTCAACATCAATATATTTGTGTGTGTCAAATGCATAGTAATGTGGGTAATGTTTTTTTATTGATTTAACGTACTTTATAAGCATTATTATTGAAAAATATTAGCGTTCTGCACTTCTCCTACACATAAACTTAAAGTGTGCCAAATTTCATACTCCTCCGTAAAAGGAGTGCAAAGTTTTAGCATCACGTGTTAATATATAGATAAAACATCCATTTCCACTACCTATTTGACCGCTTAGTCGAGGGATAAGCGTGCACGCCTCACTAACCACGAGGTTCGACTTTCGATTCCCGCAACGACAGTCATTTGTATGATAAAAGTTGATATCTGTAAGGAATTTTGTTCCATTTTAATTTTTTTCATACAAACTACTCGGGTGGACAAAGTTCGATGTTTTTTTATTTAGTAGTCAAGTTCTTAAAAGTTGCCACCACAAATAAACAATCAAACTTGCGGGAAACGTGTAATTTTAATTATATTGTAACATTGAAAATTAAAACTGTTAAACAGATAGTAATGTAAATATTACTCGGCCAAATGAGATACAATTCATAATACATGAGACATACATTACTATTATCCTACATTTCAAGCTCTAAATGTAATAGAATAATCTAAAATATTACTACTAAACTTATTGTAGTAGGTGAGTATAGCAGTACTTAGATCTCTTATAACATCGTAAAATAGTATTTATTGCATTTATGGTCTAGTGGTCAGGTACTGATGTTGACTATAAGGTCTAGAGTTCCATTCAAAGAAAAAAAAAGGAGACGTATTTCCTCATATGAATTAATACCCGTCACTTATATATAGTTAGTTGACAACATGCATTTAATATGTTGAGTGTTTGTATAAGTTATCAGCTACGCTAGCCTCTAAACCGGAATACAACAACGGGATAAACTGAAGGTGACAAGAATAACGCGACACCACCAAGTCCAGAACTTTACGACCTGACAAAAAATAATAATAAAAAAAGACGGGCTGCACTCCGGGAGTGCAGGCAGAAGTGAAAACTTGAATATTAACATTGTGCATTTTTTATTTTTTGGAATGGTTAGGGAATAATTTTGCACGAATTGCTTTAATTATCATTTATGCACAAATATTAATTTCATATCAATGGATAAACGCAGGTTGCGTTTGGCTTGACAAAAACTCGCTAATACTCGTATAAAGTAAGGTATAAATTGAGACTACGTGACGGATATTCCGGGCTTCGTCATATTATTTGTATAACGAACATTGCTCGTCTACACATAAAGCTTATTTTCAAGATGGAACAAATAGAGCAATGTCTGTTGATATTATGCTTATGCTACCATGTTGTCTTTAGAGAATGTAATGACAATAAGGTAGTTATGTTGCGGCGTATTATCCATTGCGAATCCTATACTTTTAGGAAATATCTTAGCAATACAAAAACAGCAATGAATCTACGTTTTATTTTAGATCTCGAGCCGCCTTATTCGCGCATGCGCCCTGCGCCGTCTTACGATCTGACGATCTGACGCGAGTTTAGAAGTTTATACCCGTTCCAAAAAAAGTGCACAACACCGCTAAAGAAGTTTTCAGTTCAAAAATCCTACTCTTTCGTCTCTGACGAATTCTCTAACACCTTTATATTATCGTATAGCTCTAGCTCTAGCAGTTCTCTATAAGATAAGTATTCATCGCAAATGAAATTCACATTTTATTCCCAAAACTTCAAATTTCTTAAGATATTTTAAATTTTAGCACTTTTTCCGTGCTTGTGATAAATTTTCACAAACTTTTCAATAAACACAAAAACACAACCACCCACGACTAGCCGAAGACATTAAGTCCCACAATGTGATAGGTGGTACGCCTAGCGCCAAATTTTGTTAGAAAATTGAAAATATACAATTTCTAATTTTATTGTTGCCTGACTTGGGGTTCGTAACCGGAACCTCAAGACATCAAGCCCGACGCTGACCGCTAGACCACAGAGGTGATAAATACATAAACTAAACATTCAATATTACGTAAAATCGAATTGCGAAATTTCTTGTTTTTAAGGTCTTTAATCAATATTTTTAATAAAATAATCAAAATTTTTAACTAGACCGTTATCTACATTTTCTCAGCTAGCATTCTTTGGGTGACCTGGTATGCGGGCAGTCTCGACGGTGAGAGACGTTTTATAATTTGAAACTGTCTCAAGTCCAAGTTAAATCAAGGTTACTTAAGTTTTTCGTCCCTTTTTTACTATCTCTTAGGCCAGCCTTTCCCAAAGTGGGCGATAACGCCCCCTTGTGGGCGCTGGAAGCCTAGAGGGGGGCGGTATAAATCTTGAAAAAAATGTTTTTTTTAAACTAGGCGCA
>NJDC01003109.1:36243-70537 GCA_002245475.1 Calephelis virginiensis
GGCGCAAGAGAGGTCTTTGTCGTCGAGACCGGCGGCGACGGTGTAGTGTTATGTTAAAGTGATGTGAGTTTGTCGTGTTCCGGTTTGGAGTTGGGAGAATAGCGTTTGCTGCGGTTATTGGGTCCGGAGGATCCGATAACACGTGGCGAGATCTTCTATGATTGGAGGGAGCGTTCGCGACCGGTGTGTAGTCACACGCGGATGCTATAACCGGATTCGGGTGGGCAGCCGTTTTTTCAAAATAACGCTCCGATAGTTCTTTGAAATGCTGCACTATAGTGGTAAATCGAGGTCGCGATGTAGGTCCTCGTTGCGAACGTACCACGGGGCGCCCGTGGCAGTTCGCATGAACCTATTCTGGATTACTTGAAGCTTATTGAGATGGGACGGGAATCAGGCTGCCGCTCACAGCGGCAAGGTCGTGAACGTACGCTTATATTCCATTCCAGAGGGTAAGGTAGCCAGTAAACTTGCCTAGTAGGTCGAGCACCCCAGCCTAAGGATAGCCCTGCACCTATAACATCGATCGTGTCTATAGAACGTGGTTGTCCCTTACCATTAAGAGTTGTGCTTGTTCGCTATCCTACAACATAAAAAGTAACTTAAAAGTTTTATAAAACTGTCTCCTGTATGTCCAAGCTCAGTAGGAAATTAGCTTCTTCGCTCTTCCATATAATTTTACCAGCTCTGAACTTTTTTTATGATATTGGAAGGCAAACAAGCAGACGGATTTCCTGATGGTAAGAAATTCACGCCTACTAGATACATCAAAAGTCGTATTGGTGCGTTGCAAACCTGAGGCCGAGATGTTAGGCCTCGAGCAAAAGTAAGTTTACCGGCTATCTTACACTCCAAACCGGAACACGTCATGTCATTATGGCGGCAGGAATAGGTAAGGCGGTCGCGGTGGTACCAATCCGGTTGAGTCGCTACGAAACTCTACCACGTAGTCAGATGTCACGGTGTTAGTGACGATAAGCCTATTCTATTGTTTTCGATAATTAACGTATCGAAATCTATAGCACTTTTGGTCTGAAATTTAGTTCTCTTGGGGCCACTTAAACATTCCTGAGCTAAGTATTTCAACCTGAGCTTCTAACTAGGCTAAGTCATTTTATATTTGACAATTTAACTCACTATTAAATTTAACTCAGAAACGTGCAAGTGGCCCTTAGTTACCAAAAGAGGAACTGTTCAAGTTTTCATACCAATAATTTAGTGAGATGCTATCGAGTATAACGCTGTTATAGTTTCATAGTAAGAGCGCGAGTAAGCTCAAGATGTACCTGTATTACGTTCACTTATCAAAAGTATATTCACGCCCTTATTCCCGAAGGTAGGCAGAGGCACAACTAGCACACTCACGACTAACCAAAGACACTAAGTCCTACAATGTGATAATGTGTGTAGCAAGCCTATCGCCAACCGGGGATATACCCTATGCCGAGCACCATTTTTTTTATTAAAAAATTAGAAAAAACACAAATTTTTGTAGCCGGAACCGGGGACCACATGAAGTCAAGTCCAACACCTGAACCACTAGACCACACAGGCGATATCATTCACTTATCAAGTTAGAGATCTATCTGTTTTGCATGTGAGCCAACAATCGGCCAGTATCTCCACCGGTAATTAGAAACCTGCGAGCTAATAACGGTACCCAATTTGTAGCGTTGCCTCAATGAAAGCTTCCGGGACAACTGTTTGGTCTTTATAACACCCGTAATACTTATTGCTCTTATTTCGTTACTTACGATTATCTATAAGTAATTTAGAAACACTCTTGATTTACTTTATAGCTAGAATAGTTTGTTTAAACCTGTATATAAAGTACTAGCAGTTTCACGCAGCTTTGCCTGCGTAACTTGGCTTCTACTGTACCGATTTTAATGAAACTAAGCCTATGTCACTCAGGGATAATATAGCATTCTAAAGGTGAAGAATTTTTGAAATCGGTCCAGAAGTTTCTGAGCCTATTCATTACAAACAAACAAACAAACAAAAAAAATAAACATTTCCTCTTTATAATATTATTGTAGATAGTATTTCAGATATGGCTTTACCTTTTCATGGTACCTTAAGCGGATTGGTACCACCAGTTTTCCTATTTCTGCCGCCATGACGTCATGGCTCGTCATTTTCGAGTTACATACTCGATGGCAGGGTAGCTGCTAGATTTACGTACGAAGCATTTCCTAGAGCTATCGACGAACCAGTAACATATATATTAAATGATTTATATAGAGTAGGGCTATCTACTACTATCTTCTCTATATGTATTGTCCGCAATCTTATAACATAAATAATAATTATAAACAATAAATATCGCTGGACAATTTACACCAACTGAATCTAACCCAATGTAAGCAAATGATAAGCTTGTGTTACGGGTGTTAGTCAACGATACTAATACATAGAAATACTTAAATAGAGACCAGAATAAATTTAATAAACACAAAGACCCGGAAATGCAGACAAGTAAATGTTCATCACACAAATGCCTGCCCCCGTTGGAAATCGAATCCGAGCCTCGCTGTTGGTCAGTGTTGTTAGGCGTGTATGCTAGCCACTCGACCAGCGAGTGACCTCTTGATCACATGTACGGAAACAACTGCATTATCATTAAAGCCTACTTCTTGCTATTTGAAGAAGATAGTTAACAGAAGATAGTTAAAAGGCATGAAAGTACTTCATTTCATGCCTTTTTTAATGCTTTTTCATAGAAGTATACCATCGAGAATGCTATTTCTATATTATATATAAAAATTAATCGCTGTCTGTTAGGCCCGCTAAAATTCGAGAACAATTCGACCGATTAAACAAATTTTGGTTATGAATTATTTGAGGAATTTCAATATAGGTGTAATAGATAAGAAAAAAGGAAAAACTGCGAGTAAACTTAGAAAAACAACATTTTATGTTTTACCATAAAAACAAAACGGGTGGAACGAAGATCGCCGGGGACAGGTAGTTATGAATAAAAAGATACAATGGCTACAGATTGTAATATAGTATCTTTCCTGTTGATATAGGTAATCACTTATTTCTAACCAAACTTTGTTCCCCGACCATTATTTTAGTTTCTAGAACCTGGGTATCCAAATCAAAGAACTCTTTGTTGTTAGGAATCTATTCACATAATGGCGTCCCTCAGAGATAACAAAAGTAAAGCAAATAATAACAAACGTTATCGTACAAATAATACCTAACTATAATAGACAAATTTTATTAAAATTCTTGACATTCGTTAAAGGTTATCGGGTAATGAAGTGTTGACGACCAATTAAATTTTTTTAACACTAATTATAAAATAATTTAGCATTATGTAATAAAAAATAGGTATTACAAATTTTAATCACTAGCCTGGTTCATTTGATATAGGTATGAATATTAAACACTTACTCCCAAAAATACTGCGTTAAATAGTTTTTTGAATTTTAAATAAAACGACAAGAAAAAAATGTCAACATGCATTTGTGAAAACCTAAAAACGTTATATTTTATCATCAAAAACAGTATTGTTTTCCACGAAACATATTTTTTTATATTTTATTACCATTTTCCTATATATATATATATATATATATACATAATGGAATTTCACCAAGTGCCAAGAATGGAAACATATCAATATATTTTTCCATTTTAACTAGTCCTACCTACGTGTGGTAAATAAGTTAAGGCGTACGGGACTTGCATATTATTCAAAATTAATAAAAGTAAAAATAAAAAAAAACATTCTGATAAAACAAACTGTATCTTTGCCGCTATAGTGTTCCAGTTTGGAGGGTATGGTATTCTGTAAACTTACACACACAAGAGCTTTGAATTTATGAACAACTAATACTTCTTAAAATAATTAATTTAAAATTCATTGGCTTCCTTTATAAAAAATCTTATAACATATACAGTACAGCTTAAGCTCCTGCGAATGTTTTTGTCGCAGTGTTTTAGTGATTGATGTACGTATAGTAATCATAATTTGCTACCGACCGTTGTTCGTATCCAATACAAGTTCAATTTACTCAGTAGTCTACATGACGGTACAACTTAACGACACTGCAAGCCCGCTTCCAATTAAACTACTCTTTATACTGTAATTGAGTTAAACGATGAAAAAAAACTCACCATTGCTGTTGTCTGGTAACGCATGCAGTATTCCACAAAGGGTTCTCGATACTAACGACTGATTATCTACAGAATTATCTTCATTTGTTTCAATAGCCGGTTCGAAAAGAGCAAGGTCTAAACCATCCATATCACTTCGCGTAGAAACCTGATCTTCTTCCACAGTATTAACAAAATTCTCCGGAGATTCCACGTTTTTCGGACTACGACTGCAAACACCATCGCTGAGAGGATCACAGCAGCATGTATCCGAAAACGGTTCGAAATCTCTACAATCAAATTCACAACGCTCGAAACTATCGCAAGTACAAGAGGAGAGAGCGTCTGATTCTGATCCTTCAACTAATAACAAGTTACTGCCTTGCACATCATTGTGTAAGGGATCTGTTTTAGTCGAAATATAAAACCCACTTGGGTTAGGCACTTTCTGCACTTGCACTGGAATATTACCATCTAATCTTTCACAGGAAAGCGACCGATCTTTCTTCAACAAAAGAGCATGTTGCAATTCTGAACGACAGTCTTCGTAATGTGCAAAACTGGATGTATCTGTTAAATTTGATGATCTATCCACAGAATAAACATCGGCATATGGATCCCCATTTTCGCTTTGTAAGCGAAAGGGAACATGTGGACGGGTCCCCACAAATATTGTGGTGTATGGGCAGGTGTGGGAAGGTCGGGAGCGGTCGGTTCGACGAGGATAGCTCGAAGCGAAGGGATTGTGAGGTAGAGCCCCTTCATTATTTATATACGCCTCACTCGTCGAAAGCACATTATAACGCCAATCAGGCATCGCAATAACACCATCACTTCTCTAATCAAGATAAGTAACACTTCTCACTGCTGTCATGGTAAATCATGACACACTTTCCAAGTCACAAATGTTTGCTATTGGTATTATCGCCGGTCCACATTTGCACCTGTATACAGAACTTTAGCTTTTGCACATGTGTCTACAACACTAAAACTACGCTAATTTTAGGCGTTATTGGTCTATTTGACCTAAATACACAAATTATGTTTGAAATAGAAATTGGTCATGCTGGCATTTCATAAACTGTATTAATTATAGCTAGTTTGATCTTACTACTCTACTACAACTTTAGTCGTCGATACAGCTTGTACGTGAACATAACTTATAATTTTGTAGTAGTCCCGTTATCAGTATGGTCTACAAGAACTGTTTTTAATGACTGCTAGATCTTTAATAACGACAAAATAGTAGTTGTTTACTACAAACCTACCACAAGATTAGTTACATAAAAACAGCTTGCATGTGAACTTAACTAATCTTGTAGTATTTAGCGTTATTATTTTTGTCTTACAAGACCTGAATACTGTTTTACTAATTACAAAAACATTAACACAAAATAGCTGTAAGTCCTACTAATCTACTACAAGTTATTTGAACACAGCTCGTACGGAACATAACTAATTTTGTAGTAGTTCCGTTATTAGTATGGTAGATATAAGATACGGATACTGGTTTGCTAATTACTAAAATTAATAACGACAAAATGCCAAAGTGGTACACAAATGACTTCAATTTGTAGAACTTGTGTAAGTGTTCGAAAGGTCAATGGCTGGGAGTCGTGCTTAGGAAACGCAATTATTTTGTAAGTATACGTTAAAATTGTTATAGCGGTTTGATAATCACAGATGCGGGCTCATGACGGACTACAGATAAAAAAGACCATATCTATATATTATTACGTGATGTCAAAACCTTGGAATCCTATTTACGAAAATCGCGCGGATGCTCCTGCGATAAAATTTGGCAGACTTACAGTTTATGTGTAGGAGAAGTGCAGAATGCTAATATTTTTCAATAATAATGCTTATAAAGTACACTTAATCAATAAATAAAACATTACCCACACTACCATGCATTTGACATACACAAACAAACATATTAATGATAACGATAAAAGATCACAAATGGCGCACTAACTATTCATAAAGTTTAGTAGTTGGTGTTGAGAAATGAAGATGGCATTCTTATCAACAAGATATTAAAATTTATTATGGTCGAATTTCGACGAACAGGCGACCACTATTTTAAACAAAACCATTGCGTGAAAATTTAACAAGACTGCTCTGTATTTCGTGATAGTGCCTTCGGCGCATTCTTTAACTGTGCCTCTCTCCGTGAGAAACAATTCATAACGAAAATATATTAAAATATCATTTGAAAGCTCATAATTATTTGACTATTACGATGCGTTTGATTTTAAAACGTCATCATTTTAAATTTATTAACGAGAAAGTGCGTCTAGCGATTGTAATATAGAAAGCACTTGTAAGCTTTTTTGACAAAAACTAAACATTTTTGTAGTTTATTAGTAATATTGAGTTTTCTTTGAGTATCTTCACGCTCGTATCCCCGAAGATGTAGGCATAACTAGGGCACCTACGACTAGCCGAAGACACTAAGTCCCACAATGTGATAGGTGGCGAGCCTATCGCCAACCGAGCACTCATTTAATCCCTAACAACATTTTTGATTAGAAAATTGGAGAATCGGGTCTTGTTTGATGCCCGACCCGGGAATCGAACCCGGGACCTCATAAAGTTAAGTCCAACACCTGGACCGCTAGACCACAGAGGTGATAAAGTCTTTTCTTTGGCTAAAACTAAATACTTTATAGAACCTTGTTAACATTATTTTTAATTGTTTCTTATTTTAAATCAAATTAAATTAACTTTCAAGATCGTTGGTAAGTATGCTGATTTAATTATAGGCTAGTGACCTTATATTCTGTATATGCGAAATCGTCCCTTGAGATTTCATAAACGCACCTTGGGCATTTAAAACAGTCTGGAGACCGATATTGCATATTGAGGATTCGAAACCAGGTTTACTGTTGCCAATGAACTTTTTTCTTTTTTTTTAATAATAATAATAAATATCCCTGGACAAAAATACACAAATTGAATCTAACCCCAAAGTAAGCAAATTATATGCTTGTGCTATGGGTGTTAGTCAACGATACTTATACATAGAAATACTTAAATAGATACCAGAATAAATTTAATAAACACCCAGACCCGGATATGCAGACATCTAAATGTTCAACACACAAATGCCTGCCTGTCCGGAATTGAACCCGAGCCTCGCGGTTAGCCGTTGTTAGGCGTGTACGCTAGCCACTTGACCAACGAGGCGGTCAACTGGATGGCGAGTGTAACTATTCACACATTAAAACATCTTTAAAAGCCTATATAGTTATACATTTTGTATGAAATGCCACCACTAAATTGCCATAAAACACAAAACATTTTTGTAATAACGCACTAAAATTATAATTACCGAAATATAATTGAATATCGTTTAAAACTGTTTTAACACACAATCACAACACGTTCAATGCAACATTCCAGTATAAAATAATTCGATCAAGTTGTGTGTTCGATAAGCGTTCCGTGCCCGCCGTGTAGCGGTGCGCGTAGCGGCTCGCGCTAAAGTCAACTGGTTGGTTTACATGCGCCTGCGCAGGGACTTGCGTCTCGCTATACCAATATCACGATATTACATTATTGCTCATCTGTCCGCACTCTCAATCGCCATACTGTCATTGGGTCGTGGACCGTTACTTGAAAAGAGTTTGCTCTACATTGGGTTTTATGACCATTTTTTTTTATGATATTGGAAGGCAAACAAGCAGAAGGATCTCTCGACGGTAAGGAATTCACACTGCCTAGAGACACCAAGGTGGCACTGATGCGTTGCCAACCTGATGCCGAGATGTTTGGCCCCGAGTAAAAGTAAGCCGGCCACCCCATGTTCCCAACCGGAACACGTGAACGGCAAGTGCTGACATTATGGCCGCAGGAATAGGCAAGGCGGTGTCGCTGCGAGACTCTACCACCTAGCTACTTGGAAATATCAATATTTATACTTTTAGGTACTTACAAAATTTTTTAAAACAGAAATATTTGGTAAAACTCGATGTTATTAACTGTAATTGTTACCATAATTTAAATAGAGTGAAACAACACCTGTGTTTTCCCCGTGTTGGTCCGAACTCGAAATAGACCATCTGCCTTCCTGTGGCAAGCAGCTCGTAAAAGGCGAGCATAGGCTTATCTTCACTAACACCGTGATATCTTACTAGGTGGTAGAGTTTCGTAGCGACTCGCCCGGATTGGTGCCACCACCTTACCTATTCCTGCCGCCACAACGTCAGTGCAGTCATGTAAATATAATATACAATGTAAAGTAAAGTGAAATCAGTTTTATATTATGGCTCTCACGCCAAATCACGTCCGTATCAAGCATTAACCTTTTGACAAGATAAGTTTTTAACAAAAAATCTATGTTTCAAACTTTCATTAACTTGGTTGGTATCTATGGAACGAAATCTTAAAATGTATTTTCACCCACTCGAAAAGACGTAATTATAAGAAGGCTTAAATACATTTCTAGAAGGATGTAAACACGCCTTCCAACAAAGGTAGCCTTGGAGGGCACTTGGCTCCATCTTCCGATTATTAAATACGTCTTCCAATAAAGGTAGCCCTCGGAGGGAACTTTGGCTCCGTCTTCTGTTTAGTAAATACGTTTTAGACGGTTGTTAACACGCCTTCCAACGAAGGTAGCCTTGGAGGGAACTGTGGCTCCATCTTCTGATTAATAAGTACGTTTTAGACGGTTGTAAAGACGCCTTCCAACAAAGGAAGCCTTGGAAGGAGCTGTGGCTCTATCTTCTGATTAGTAAATACGTTTTAGACAGTTCTAAACACGCCTTCCAACAATTGTAACCTTAGGTAGCACAACGCTCTACCACCAGTGGTCTTGTTGTTGCTACTTGTCACCAGTACTGACCTATATTTTTACCTATGCTAGCCTCTTACGAGCTTAGCGGACCAACAACAAGAGGATAGTTTGATAACTAAAGCTTTGTCTTTTACGCAGGTCTTTGAGTGGCAGATACTGACCGCCATCTTTCGCTTACTTCCTAATAACTTAAAGTAAACATGGCCTTCAGCAGACGATGAAGGCAGCTCTACAATTCGAAAAATGTGCCCATGAAGATACACAGATACTAGCCGACCCAGAAAGCTTCGTACCTTCACGCCCATTACCCCGAAGAGTTAGGCAGAGGCACAAACAGGGCACCCACGACTAGCCGAATACACTAAGTCCCACAATGTGATAGGTGGCAAGCCTATCGCCAACCGGCCACATATCCAATCCCGAGCAACATTTTTTTTAGAAAATTGGAAAACCCAAATTTGCTTTTTGTTGCCCGACCCGGAATTCGAACCCGGGACCTCATGCAATCAAGTACAACACCTGAACCGCTTGACCATAGAGGCGATCCAACTTCGTATCGCTTGACATAAAGAGCAGCTACTACATTTGATGCTCCGCATTCTGAAATCAATAACTAAGTAGTTATACAAATAAAAAAATTAGTTGTAAAACATTTTTAAGTGGACCAAATTGTCAATCGAAACTATTCTCGAATCCCTTTGAACACTCATAAAAAATGTATTAAAATCGCTCCAGTCGTTTAGGAGGGGGTTCATTGCCATACACACGCACACAAGAAATATATATATATATATATATATATATATATATATAGATAGATATTTAGTTATATCAGTCACACACAAACTGCAATCGATCCTTTACAAAATGAGTCAAACTATTCAGAGCCTCTACCATGAGTCTGTATAGATTATGCTCGGTAAATTACGTGTCGAAATCTATGACAATTTTGGTCTAAAAATGTGTTTCTCTTAGTTACCGATAGAGGCGCTGTTCAAAGTTTTGAAACAAATAATTGACAGCGACGGTAGCGAGTATAGTAAACTCGACAGGCCGTAAACTCATGGTAAGGGAACAGATATTGATTTTCAGCATAGATTACGTTAGTGAAATACTATACGGTCGATACTTTTGATATTGATAATAATATCAATTAATATGGATAGTGCACAAAAATACATTTACTAGCTTTAAAAAACTTGATCATATATATGTGGATAACTCACCTGGAGTGTTACCACCGTTTTACTTTTTTCGCCACAATATCAGTGCTTACTACTCTCAAGTTCTACTTGGAAAGGTGGAGCAAGAGGCTCCATTGTCCATTTGTTTACATAGGCTTACCGTCACTAGCACCGTGACATCTGGCTAGTAGGTAGAGTTTCGCAGCGACTCGCCCGGATTGGTACCACCGCCTTATCTATTTCTGCCGCCATAACATCAGCACTTGTAGTTGACGTGTTCCGGTTCGAAGGATAATGTAGCCGTTACATTTGCTTTTGCTCGAGGCCTAACATCCTGGCCTCAGGTTGGCAACGCACATACACCACCTTTGGTGTCTCTAGGCAGCGTGAATTGCTTACCATCAGGAAATCCGTCTGCTTGTTTACCTTCCAATATCATAAAAAACCTATCACGTTGTGGGATTTAATGTCTATTCGACTAGTCGTAGGTTGTGCCTCTGCCTCCCTCATCGGGGATATGGACGTGGAGATACTGTTTATTTGCCTTTCTATAATATATACAGTAGGTAGATTAAAATATGTAATAATGTTTATGACCTTTCGATAATGTTTATGATTGGTAAATAAAAATCAACAAAATAATGGCTTATACAAATCATCAAAATCTTAGGTGTGAGGAAAAAAAGTCCCTTGGTACTGAAATTGATGTACTTACGGCTAGTTGTACCTATTAACGAAAACCATTTACCAGTCCTTTCTAAATAGCTACCAGTTCTAGTTTACAAAAGGGACATTATCATCGAAAGGGACCATCAGTTTTTATTCCGTTTTAATTCATATTTGTCATAGGGGTCTTACAATGGTTGATTCATTGTAGCGTTAGATACACAGACTTCTATGATAGAAAGGCACACGCCGCACTCTCACTTAATTATACACCGCGTCAATGTTCCTTCCTTCCGACATTGTAGCCATATATTGTTATGTCTGCAACGTGTGACAACATTTCGTAGTCTATCACAACAAGGTTTTCCCATTATTAAAATGTACTAATCAACATGCAGGAAGGCGACAGCAGTATCTCAACACGAGTTTTTGTCGGTAAGTATATTAAATATACGAATTATTTTATTACGTTTCCTGCTTTATCAGTACCTCTTTGTATGTCGTCACTAATATGCAATGTTTGCGTTGGATACAAGCGTAAGGTAAATCTACACATGTACTAAAACAGTAATAAAACTAAAACTGTACATACCTTATTTAAAAACTATTATTGCTAGTTATTGTAAACTGGATACAGAAGTCAAAACTCAAAAAGAGGGTTATTGAAACGTTAGTCGGTTTGTCTGTTCACTTTCCACGCGAAAACTACTGGCCGGATTTTACCAAATATTGTTTAGTAGCTTCGAGTTCGGGTCAACATTAAGAATACCTTTTCCTGGAAATATCTTTCATTTTTATCACTAGCTACGAAAAGTTACTTCAAAGCGTGTAAGAAGTTTGCAGGCTACAGCTAGTTATTAATAAATTAAGAACTAATCAAGTGACATTTATGTACATATTTTGTTTTCTGTCGTTTTTACTAGATCTTTGTATTACATATTCGACGTTATTGTTGGGATTTAATTTCGGTTTTTTAAGATATGCCTTCTCTATGGAAAAATAGATGTGTATCTCAATGGTTATTATCTCCATAACGTCCAATAGCCTATCGCATATTACACAAGCACGCATCTGCAGCGGCTTATCGATATCAGGACAAGCAGAAGGGTCTTAAGTTTATTTGCATTTTCGAAAGCTAAATCCTATAATCAAATACTGTGCCACATCATAGATAATTCCAACTTATTTGCTGGAGTTCATTTTTAATGATTTTAATCATAAAAAAAACATTCTAGATATACGAATAGACAATACTTACTAATACAAACGATGTTAAGAAACAGCATCTAACTTATATGTTAGTATACTTTTCAGGGTTTTATTGCTCTTTAGAAGATTCTAATTTTGTCCTAAATCAGTTTCGAAGACAGTGTCAAAAATAAAGAAATTAAAAAGTCAAGGTAAAGTAATAAATATCGCTTTTTCAAATTGTTCAATATGTCCAACTTATTATTACTGCCATAAAAAGCGACAATTATTACATAAGTAATAATGGACACCCCATTAATTACGTCAGGCCAGAAGGGAAGGGTTAAGCCAAATCTGATCTAATCTTACGTTCGTTAGCCCTCCAAACATCGCTTAATTTTTTTTCTTGTAGAAAATTTACTAGACAATAGTATTAGAGTAACTTTACTAAAATGTTCTCAAATCATACACAACCACTGTAATCTTAGGGTACCTTTACAGATGAATTGTGGTTAGTTGTTTAATAAAAATACCATCTTGTAATATAAAAATGAATCGCTAAATGTGTTAGTAAGCGCATAACTTCCAAACGACTGCACCGATTTGGCTAATCCTATTTGTATTGGGTTAGTTGTTACCAGGACAAGGTGCTTAACAAAAGAAAACCAGGTAAAATTTCAGGAAAATGGGGAAAACAATACTTTACTTTTTCTTATACAAACTGAACGGGTGGAACAAGTTCGCCAGAAGTTTAAAATAAATTTAAAGTATTTACATAAGGAACAAACTCACGCGAGATTTGGGGATGTTTGTTGTGCTGAATCTCACCAAATCTCACTAAAACACCTCACGTTATAACTGGACTCCCCCTAAATAACCTAACCCTAAATCGGACATGATATTTTCAAACAATGCGTTCACCAACAAACATTATTCGTTTTTTATTTATCAAATAACAAACCAAGGTCTTTCTTGTAAAATTTAATATGATTGAGCAACATGACAGAAACCAATTAATTAAGTAGTTCTTTGGTAATTCACTTTTGCATACAACTTCTATAAGAGTTAATGACCTCTATTTAAACAACTAACAGTGTATATTTGATAGAGGTTAATAGATAAGTCAGAGGTCTTATAAATTCTATTACACTAGTGTTGCCACATTCGATATAACCTTTTCTTTTATTTGTGTTATTTGTAAGTTTTGTTTCCAGTATTAAAAAAAAATGTGATAGCAAACAACCACATGCTAGCATATTGTGGAAGTCTACCGGTTATCCTACTCTCTGTTTTTTTACATTTGGAATTTTTTTATAAAAATATAATTGAAATAATAAAATTGATAGAAGAAGTGAATGTCTGCATACGTACGTGAGATAGTGAAACGAAACTGATTGCTGCAAATTTTAAATTTTATTTTTTAAAGTATACTTTTTCCTAAACAATATTCGTACGACACTAGGTCAGGAGTAGTCGTACTTTTGTAATGTAATCGTCAATCCTATTACTGAACTTGAATGAAAAAATGAATTGAATTGAAAATTAAATTACTTTTCATGGCGGGAAATTGCAAGTTAATATTTATTTGGATACCTGCCTCTTAGTCGCCCTACTAATATAAATTAAAATGTAAAAAATTCAACATGCTAAAAAAATTCAACATTTTACTTTTTGAAAACAAAAAACACATTGGCTGTAGTAAAAATAGTTAAGGCCCCATACTTAGTCAGCCAGAAGAGCCAATCAGCGCACTCCCCCGTTCCATGATTACTATGAAATATTGCGCTCTAAAGTAAATATTTTAAGCACCAAATCACTATTTTTGACACTATAAAAGTAATTTGAAAAAAAATATAAAAACTGAAACAGTTATCTTTTAGGTATAATACTTAAATGTTTATGTTAAATCTGGTGACGATATTTTCATAATTGAAGTAGACAGTTGGGTTTTGCTTTCAAAAAAGGGTTAACTTTTTGATTTTTTTCTATCGAGCAAAGTGAAATGAATCGTGTTTTGGAAACACTAGTCTGATAAAGCATATTAATGTTAATCTTGTGTATTTTTGTCGCCAAGATCCATAATTGCTTTGTATGAAAAAAACAGTATATTGCTGACGTATTTTAGCATACATGGCCCCTTAATAACTCATTCAAACGTAATCTATATGTGTAGTCATTTTCATATTAACAACCTTATAAAATGTCTCCAGACTGTGAAATGTTTTATAAAATGTCTCCAGACTGTGAAATGCTGAAGATGTTACCTCTACGTAGGCGTAAACCAACAATTGATGGTGTTGACGATACTCGGAACTTGGGACCTGGCCCTTTTTACATTTATCTAAGTATTTAGTACAAGTTATCCCACGCGTAGTTATGGTAAGCGTTATAACACTACATTATTTATTTTTGCCTTCCCAATATTTCTTTGCTAATTATACTTAGTGCAACCATTTATTCAACTTTTGACAGCTGTCAAAATCATATAGGTACTATAGCTGTCTCTTTTATTCGTGTTACATTATGTTTCTGCTGCTAAAAATGTTAAATAAATGGTTATAAATAGTATACAAGTTCATACCTATCTTTTTATGAACTTCGATTTTTGGCATTAAGAATAGACTTTTGCGATCGGTTATAAAAGCGGCCGTTAATCGGTCGGTTAGTGGCATACCGACGCTCGTCTGCTGTTTTTAAGGCAAAGGCAATTGACCTATCTTAACGAGGCGTCGCTTCGTCGATTTATACCTTTACTCATTTCACCTACCTTAGCATTAAACAAATATGTGGGTGTACAATAGAGAAAGCAACGGAGAGAGCTTTCGCATCTCTTACTCATTGTAAATATTTGTAACATACTTTACCCGTAGTTGGATACCATGACATGACAATTATTTCTATTAACTAGTCATAATATGCGAAACTTCATGCCTATCTTAAATGAAACTTAAATGAAAAAAAACACTTAAATTAAAAAAAAACAACAGACCCCTACAAAAACCCTAATAGCTAAAAATAGAGATGGATCACGTCAGCTTTAAGCCTCGAGCAAAAGTAAGTTTACCGGCTATCTTATCCTCCAAACCGAAACACGTCAACGACAAGCACTGATGTTATGGCGGCAGGAGTATAGGGTAAGGCGGTAATACCAATCCGGGCGATTCGCTGCGAAACTCTACCACCTAGTCACGGTGTTAGTGACGATAAGCCTATACTCGCCTTTTACGAGGTGCCTGGCACTTAGGCAGATGGTCTATTCTGCAAAGGAGCTCGGACCAACACGGGACCAAAACCCCGTTTTGGCCGGTCTCCCCAAAATGGTCCCACATAACTTTTATCAACAGTCGGGTCATGATAAAATGACTGTGGTGGGATCCCATATTAATTTCAATCTACGGAATCATGAACAATTTTTCTTAAAAAAGTAATCGCGTAAAAAGTATATAAAAAAAACGTAAATTAAGAATCCCCTTTTTTGGGCAAAATAAAATATTCGGTTAAGAAAATTCGGTCGGTTTAAAGTTATCTTAAATGCATTTTCACAATTTTTTCAATAACGGGAAAAGTGCTTATTTAGGGATTTTGGTAAGGCGGTGAAGTCCTCAATCTCAGCAAAAATTTAAATTGATTTTTATTGCCCGATCGTGACTAGTTTTGATCCGGTCTTATAAAAAAGACGGGTTGCGCTCCAGGAGTGCCGGCAGAAGTGAAAACTTGAATATTAACGTTGTGCATTTTTGATATTATGGAATGGTTAGGGAATAATTTTTACTTGCTGTAATTATCAGTATGAGTGAGTACTATAATATATGTTGTAGAATACAATAATCATTTATTGCGCTATCGTTCACAAACATGACAACATGAACATGCCCTGCGCCGTCTTACGAATTTTCGTCTTACGAAATTTCAGGTCACGTGTCCTGACGAGAGCTTAGAAGTTTTTACCCATCCAAAAATAGTGCGCAATGCCGCTAAAGAAATTTTCACTTCAAAAATATAGACGTACAGTTTTGTCAACACCTTTTTAACACTTATTCCGCAACGTAGTATTATAATACAAGACAATGCAATGCGAAGTCTCCCTTTCTATTGTTTTCCTGCCCAGCAGTCCCACTTCCGGTTTTCGCTTTCCGTCCGAATTTTTATTTAAATAGGCCAAAAAGTATTTTATTTTTATTTTTTAACAATTCAAAAACTAATCTCACGGGAAATAGCTGTAAGAGCGCTTGAAAGCTACATAAAGCTCAAAAGCAGTGCCTTTGTCAATATTGATCCATGTTAAAGTAAATACGTCTAACCAAATCTGTAACTCATTCAAATGTTAATATGGAACTAAAACGGGCAGTTTGCATCGAGTATAGTTTCTATACAAATATTTCTTGTGTTGACAGTACAAAGATATCGTATTTTCACTGTTTTAAAAGAGTGTGTTCCCATATCAAAAAATAGGGGTTTAGTCTAGGGATATAGGTTAATAAACAGAAATTTTTTTACAACATAAAAGGACAAAAAAAGCAAAATGATTTCCTGATAACGAACGTAAGATGTTAATGCGTTGTCAAACTAAGTTGGAATTTAAGTTTTTATACGAAATTGACTTTTCTTTAAATCGGAACACTATAATTACTGACGCTGACATTGTAGTGGCAGAAATTGGATAGTCCGTTGAAGTTATAAAAACCTATTCTATTTCTATGCTATGTTATTACAAAAAAGGCAGAAATTGGTTAAGGTGCAAGAATTTATTCTAGACCCTTAGTTTATAGAATGTATTTTCAATTCACGTCGAAACGGCTAAACTAATTTCAATGAATTTTAAAACAGAAATTGATTAGACCTTGCAGAAGGACATAAGTTACTTCTGATGTATCCTGGCTAATGCGGGGTAGGTAATGCTTTGATTCGCGAACTAAACAGCGAGCAAAAGCCAATAAACACTTTTTTCAAGAATTCATTCTAAAAAAAGTATTCATTGTTTTCTGCCTTTTACATTTTGACATAAATTAACAGCGAAACGCTCTCATATAATAAAAGGATAATACCACGTTGGCATTAAGCTTTCCTTAATTAATAATGGCCAATGTTATTCGATACTTTGATAAGCCTGTTCTTACAGTAAAGGTTAAACCTTGAACATATCCATTCCCCACGGTTAAAACATTACTTAAGTTATAAATATGCAATCAATTTAAAAGTACTTAAACTAATCAAACAAATTATTAAGTTCCCCGTAACGACTACAACATGTATTTGTACTTAGGGCAGTAAGATGGAATGTTTTTGTTGAACTGCAAAGATATATTTAAAAAATAGAATGTTTGAATTTAAACACTTTTCAAGTGCTAAAATAGAATCGGGACATAACTATCCAAAAAATCCCTTCACAATTTGAACTCTCGGTAGACGAAATGGTTAGATTATTCGTCAGTGATAAACCTTTCGTCAACCGCTGACGAATAGGTGCATGCTCAAATCCTGAGATGAAATCTTTTCTTTCTTTAAACAATCGTGGAAAGAGATTTTATTTAGAGATAAGTTCGTTCGTCATATCTGTAGCTTTACCGTGACTGTATGGCGCTATCATGAAGCTGTTTTACTACTGGAGGTTACTTAGAATCTGCCTTCCTGCCAGTCAGCTCGTAAAAGGAGGGCATAGGCTTACCGTCACTAACGCCTTGACATCTGACTAGGTCGTAGAGTTTCGCTAGAGTTTCGCAGCGACTCACCCGGATGGGCCGCCTTACTTATTCGTGCCGCCATAACATCAGTGCTTGCCGTTGAAGTTTTCCGGTTCGAAACGTAAGGTAGCCAGTAAACTTACTTTTGCTCGAGGCCTAACCACCTTTGGTGTCTCTAGGCGGCGTGAATTTCTTACCATCAGGAAACCCGCCTGCTTGTTTGCAACTATAAAAAAAATGAAAAACCACACCTTAAATTGTTCGACCCACGAATCGAACACGTGACATCCTGAAGTCAACACGAACACTGGACGACTACACCACAGAGGCGATCCGCGATTACCGAACGTAATCTATAATAACTAGTGGAGCTCAGAAGCCCGTACTGCACGTACCGAAGCTTGTACTTTTGACACACTTATTTCTAATTAGCTTTCTACTTATCAAACACTTCACTGACACATTTTACTCGACATGATTACACAGTGACAAGAAATTAGTCACTTCACGACCTCATGGTGTTAATGTGACACGTTGACATCGATTTATGTACCCACTTACAATTATAAATAAGTATCTTCACGCCCATATCACCAAAGCAGTAGGCGGAGGCACAACCACGACTAGCCGAAGATACTAAGACCTATAATATGATAGGTGGCAAGCCGATCGCCAACCGGGCACATATCCATTCCCGGATAACGTTTTTTATTGGAAAATTGAAAATACGTTCTATCTAATATTTTTGTTGACCTATCCGGGGAACGAACCCGGAACCTCATGTTGTCGAAAGCAATCCTGGACTGCTAGACCAAAGAGGCGATCAAAATAATGCTAATAATAAAAACGTGAAATCTTTGTGCAATCTCAAATTACAACAGAATGTGTGGGTGTAAGGCGCGAGGTAGGATGCGAAATTATAGACTATAGTTTATTAACCCTACAGCAATTATTGAACAATAACACCCACCACCCACATGTCTTTGGTGTGTCCATAAAAAGTTTTAGCACAAGCACCTATTCAAAAGCTAGCCTAGCAAACTTATGGTATTCAGTGGTCTCGTCTGGCTTTTATAACATCTTTCGTTCGATTAAAAATATCTCTTTCCCATTTAACCAACTTAAAGTCATCCGCAATTATTATGATTTACGACCCTTATTAAGGCCCCATACTTAGTCAGCCAGAAGAGCCAATCAGCGCACTCCCCCGTTCCATGATTACTATGAAATATTGCGCTCTAAAGTAAATGTCTTAAGCGCCAAATCACTATTTTTGACGCTATAAAAGTAATTTGAAAAAAAATATAAAAACTGAAACAGTTATCTTTTAGGTATAATACTTATCTATGTTTATATTAAATCTGGTGTCAATATTTTCATAATTAAAGTAGACAGTGGGTTTTGCTTTCAAAAAAGGGTTAACTTTTTGATTTATTTCTATCGAGCAAAGTGAAATGAATCGTGTTTTGGAAACACTAGTCTTATAAAGCATATTAATGTTAACCTTGTTTATTTTTGTCGCCAAGATCCATAATTGCTTTGTATGAAAAAAAACAGTATATTGCTGACGTATTTTAGCATACATGGACCCTTAAAGAATCCTCACGCCCATATCCCCAAAGAGGTAGGCAGAGGCACAACCAGAGCACTCACGACTAGGCGAAGATACGTCCCACAATGATAAGTCCCACAATGAGATAGGTGGTAAGACTATCGCCAACCGGGCACAATATATCCTACCCCGGGCAACATATTTGTTTATTAGAAAATTAGAAAAACCCAATTTTTTTTTTGTTGCCCGACCCGGGATTCGAACCCGGGATTCGACCCCGGGACCTCATAAAGTCAAGTCCAACAACTGAACCGCTAGACCACAGAGGCGATATTCTTATTAACTACGTTGTTATCTACGTGTCTACGTAACCCATGTTAAGTCGTGTTTTTATCCACTTTAAAAGGTTGGACTGAATTGAAACTTTAGACACAAATCAAGGGCCGATAGTGAGGACCACGCTATCATTTATTTAAAAAAAACTGATTTTCAAAACAGTGTGTAGTTAAAGCTTATGATTTTTTATCGAACCAAATTTATTTAACCGTGTCTCGGTTTCCAAACTTCTTTAAAGAATTTGCTAGTACACGTAAAAAGTTTTTTTATCATCCCTTCGCAAGTCTAGTTTTAGATATTCGTAAGGAAGATTTGGCGTATTTGGGACGTTATACCATACCGCCTTACTTACTGTAAGTAGGATTTTTATTTTTATGATATTGAAAGGCAAACAAGCACACAGATTTCCTAATGATAAGAAATTCACGCCACCTAAAGACACCAAAGACGGTAACGGTGCGTTACCAACCTGAGGCCATGAAGTTAGGCCTCGAGCAAAAATAAGTTACCTTATCCTCTGAACCGGAACACTTCAACGTCAAGCATTGACGTTATGGCGGTAGGAGTAGGTAATTTTACAGCGAAATTCTACTACCTGGGATGCACTGTTTATAAATGAAACTGTACTAATATATCATATTTTTATATTCAATAATAAAGTTTCACCTAGTGCTAGGATCAAAAGTATACAATTTATATAATTTTTGGTACTTTACCGTTTACACATACCTACGCTTTTGAAATATATACTTAATTCAAGTTTGAACACTGAACCCATTTTCGTAACATTTCAATATTTTTCGTCCTGAAATTGGAAGCTTATTACACCAGGATGTCTGCTCCTAAGTAGGTACCTACTTATTGGCGCCTGTGACTTGTGAGGCATGCGCAAGGGCACCGTGTGGTTTGCAGAAGTCCGACATAACTTAAAAAATTAAGGCATCTATTGTAATACTGAATTGACATCATCATCTCCAGCAGCTGGTCAACTTATAATTTTTTACAACCAATCAAACAATTAAAACCACTAGATAGATACATCCTAGTAACGGTTTAAGATATTAAGGTTAGCGTTACAAATACAAATAATATACGCGCAAAATATAACTCATCGCATAGAATTTGGATAACGAGCAAATAGAATAATATATTTTTAACTTTATATTTGTATAACAGCGACATCTAACGACGAGTAGCAAAATCTTTGTTACAAATAGTATAAAGAGTTATATAATAGTTAGTGAACGTGCTGTAGATGGCGTTAGTAGTATCAAATATTAGTAGATGTAGTACGTGTTTAATTTTTTTGTAGGTAGTATTTAAATGATAAACCATGTTCCTAAATATTATTATTTTACAATCATTTAAATACTTACTGTCGAAGTACATATATATATATATATATATATATTTACATACTTTCTTGTTTTGCGATTATATTTATCTATACATATAAAAACAAATTTAACTATTTAGTTTTTATTATGAAAACAGCTAACTTAGTAGGTACCAAACTAGCCTAATCGATGTGTTTATTATCTGTCTAGGTATTTCCACTGTACCTACCTCAATAGTAATTACGAAATTCATTACGGTACAAACATATGAATTAGTAATAATTGTTATTCTAATTATCGGGGAATGATTTACTTATGTAAATAAAATAATATACAGTACAACCGAAAACTTATCATGTATTTGTTTGTATTCTTAACTTATGTTTATCTTACTTTAAGTATTTGTACAGCTTGGCGCCCTCGAAAGTAATCTCAGCAAGGTCATTCGCATTGGGTGGGTAATACGACAACTTGACTGGCTAGATTACTTTAGCTTTGGAGAAAATAATTGAAAGTAAGAAGAATTTTAAATTTATTTTAAACTTATGTAACAAGCTTCCTAAAAATTTTAACCTAACCACTTAGCCTAAACCAAGCCAGGAAAAAAAATAGCGCCTCACTCCTCACTCCTTTGCTTGTCGGTTAAATCAGTTGTATGAGGACGTATTAGGTACCTATGTAGTGCAATAAAAACAACATGTAAAACTGCAAACAAAAGTAAGCTTGATTACAAGAAACTAATGTTACCCTAAAGTAAAAAGCGTTATCATATCACTACATAGGTACCTACCTAGTACCAGAGATTAGTAAATGTATAATATATAATTATACATATATTGTATTTGCTTATTACCTATAAAACAAAGTCGCTTTCTCTGTTCCTATGTCCCTTTGTATGCTTAAATCTTTAAAAATACACATCGGATTTTGATGCGGTTTTAATAGATAGTGATTTAAGAGGAAGGTTGATAGTTTATACGTATATGTAGTACACGTGCGAAGCCGGGGCGGGACGATAGTCAATTATAAAGTTATACCTATTTATTGTTATGCTGTAGTTTACTCGATTTCTATCTTTTTCTATTTTATTTTAATCGGATGGTAGCATACTGAAGTAAGTATTTATCTAATGCGCTAGATATTGGCTAGTTAGTGCACTCTTCAAGCCTTAATTTATTTTACAGCCTATTATGAGCAAAGCGCTGCTCTTACAATAATTTAGAATCAGGATTGTAGAAGCGTAAAAGATGCATCCTTTTCTCCCCGTTCATTATAGTCTTTTTATACCAACATGTCGGGTTCGGAGTCTTAACTATTATAATTATTATCCTATTTCGCACAACCCAATCGATTTACATTAACATATTTTTTACAGTAGTACTATTATGGTAGTGGTCGCAAACTAGTATAGTAGCGGTCGCGAACTGACAATAAAAAATATAGATATTGTTGCTGTGCTGAGGCCGGGGTATGCCTAATATGCAAGTCTACCTACTTACCTACCCTACTCTCCGGACCCGAACATGACGACGTCAATATGGCGACAGCAATAGGCAAACCAGTCAATCCCTATCCGGGCAAATTACAACACCGGCACTTGACCACCATTGATATGTGTATGTGTATCTTCACGCCCATATCTCCGAAGAGGTAGGCAGAGGCACAACCAAGGCACCCACGACTAGCCGAAGACACTAAGTCCCACAATGTGATTGGTGGCAAGACTATCGCCAACTGGGCACATATCCGATCCCGAGCAACGTTTTTTTATTAGAAAATTGGAAAAACCCTATTTTTCTTCTTGTTGCCCGATCCGGGATTCGAACCCAGGACCTCATGCAGTCAAGTCCAACAGCTGGACCACTAGACCACAGAGGCGACAATTACCCGATTAATCTTTGCTTTTCTTGCTTAAGGCAGATGATCTGTTATAACTAGAAGACAAGTAGGGTTACCCTTCAATCTCGATATCATGCGAATCGGAAATTGGAATCGTATCATTTTAGGTACGTTTGAACATAATACTAGCGCATTATTAACATACAGTTACAAATAAATTCAACGAATCCGATTAAATAATGTATTATTTACTATTAACTAAATATTGATAATTCGCAATTTTTTTTCTAGAGAACCTAAAATGACAAACCCGATTTCAATTTCCAACATTACATCAATCGAGGTGAGTAACACTATAGGACAAACCCCGTGTTGGCCTGGAATCTTCTGTATAATAAGGACAATGTGGTAATAAAAAATAGTCCAGAAAAAAAAATAAAAAAAAAGAAAAAAAAATATCTTCACACCCGTATCCCCGAAGTGGTAGGCAGAGGCACAACCAGGGCACCCACGACTAGCCGAAGATACTAAATCCGACAATGTGATTGGTGGCAAGCCTATCGCCAACCGGGCACATATCCAATCCCGAGCAACGTTTTTTTTTTATTAGAAAATTGGAAAAAACCCAATTTTCTTTTGTTGCCCGACCCAGGATTCGAACTCGGGACCTCATGCAGTCAAGTCTACCTGAACTGCTAGACCACAGAGGCGATCAAAAAAGTGGACAAAATAAAATAATTTTAAAGTCAGAATTGTATGACGTATGACCAACCTTTAACATTTTCGTTTAATAGGTTTTTTCACAGCTCTTTAACGATTTTATTTATTTATCATTTTATCATAGGAGTAAATAAAATAACTTGGATTGTAAATAACATAATGACATTGAACTTTAAGACATAACAAAAACATAAATTTCCTTAATAAAGCAGCAGACATTCAACTTGTGAGTCAGAGGTATATCACAAGTCAGTCAGCGGTCAGCGTCAGCGAGTTTAAATTAATTAATGTCCGTGACTGATATGATCTGCGGGTAATTTAATGTAGTTACGCTACTAGTAAAATCTTATTTACACGCTTCCATGAAACAGGGCCGGATTAGAAGACAGATTTTACAGCCAATTAATTACTTTAATGTGAAAATAGCTGTTTAAATGAGAAGAAATAAATATACATACGTACATACATACTTATCTTCACGCTAAGTTCCTTAAGGAGTAGGCAGAGAGTATCGAGTGCCAAATCTCACGATCGTTACAGACCTTTCTGGCTTTCACACATTCATAATCCTTTTCATGTAAGAACGCCGGTTTCGGAGACTCTTTATATACCCTTAACACCCTCTGATAATACCCGAGCGATTTAATCGTGGCATGTCAACCTATGTTACCTGGGTACCTACATCCATCCACATTCGCATTGGATGTCTGCTTTGTCAATCTTTCATCTGCCATTCTTTCCATGTGACCGAAATAGCGGAGCGAAGAAATGAATATGGAGGAAGCTGAGCAAATTTGAAGGAAACGTGACACTTGGCACTCAATACTCTCCATCTTCGCCAGGTATTTAGCGTGAAGACATAAGTATATATGTATGTGTACATAGGTGTTTATTTAGCCGATAGCGATAAAATTTTAGCCGATCGCTAGATTGGTTCACGTAGTCAGAAAAATCGTGAGCAAAGTCGTAAGACAAGAAGTTGTTTTGCAGAAAATCGTGCGAATCGGAAAAGAAAGGATAAGAAAGAGGACCCCGGATTTCCTGAACCAATAATAACAGAGAATAACGCTAACAAATAATTACCAACGTGGGCAACAAAAGTAAAAGAAAAGAAAATAAGCACTCAATGAAAGCTATTTTCTGAATGTGGTCTACTTACTAACATTTTATAGACTACTTTAATTGCAACGTATGTAGGAGTTAAACATATCAGTTAGTAAAAAATACCTTCACGCCCATATACCCGGAGATTTTGGACTGAGGCACAACCAGAACACCCACGACTAGCTGAATACACTAAATTCCAAACTAAGAGAAAAAAAAATTAAAATACACTTATTTTGGTGCCAGACCTGTGGTTTTTATGTGTTGTGATCGCTATTGTGGTCTAGCGGTCCAGGTATTGGACTTGACTTCACGAGTTCCCGGGTTCGATTCCCAGGTCGGACAACAAAAGAAAATGTGGTTTTTTCCAATTTTCTCATGAATAATTTTATCAGGTTGGCAACGCACCATTACCACCTTTGGTGTCGCTAGGCGGCGTGAATTTCTTAACATCAGGAAATGCTTGTTTGCCTTCCTATATCATAAAAAAAAATGTTGCTTGGGATTAGATATGTGCCCGGTTAGCGATAGGTGGCAAACCTATAACATTGTGGGACTAAGAGTTTTCAGCTAGTCGTGGGTGCCCTGGTTGTACATCTGTCTACCTCTTCGTGGATATAGGCATGAAGATACCTGTGGTTGTTCAATTAAGAAGTCAAGTCCGACGCTGGACCGCTAGACCAAAGGGGTGATATCTTACTTAAATAAAACAAAATTAAATACTTTTGTTTTATTTAGAAATGTTAATGCAACGGTGCAACAAATAAATGTTTAAACGAATCATCATACAAGTTAAAAGTTATACAAATTTTTAATTAGTGGCTGATATAATATGTAAGTCCTGTATTGTGTAACACGTACCGAATACATTCATTAAAAAGGATTTTTACATTCACTCAATATACAAATATTGAACATATTTTGTTGTAAATAATTAATCTCAAGGTGATTGATATTGTAACATTTACATGAAACATTTTAATACTTGAATGATTATAAATAGCGTATTATATATATATATATGAATGAATATTCAAAGCGTGCCTAATATAAGGCACGCTTTGAATTTTTCGAATGATTATTAAGTTTGTGAAATTAAATTTGAAGAGCCTATTTATATATCGCCTCTGTGGTCTAGCGGTCCGGCGTCGGACTTGACTTCCTGAGGTCGCGGGTTCGATTCCCGGCTAAATAGAAATGTATATTTTCAATGACCGCCTCGTTGGTCGAGTAGTTAGCGTACACGCCTAACTACACCGACCAACCGCGAGGCTCGGGTTCAATACCCGACGGGGGCAGACATTTGTGTGAAGAACATTTAGATGTCTGCATTTCCGGGTCAGGACGTGTTTATTAAATTTATTCTGGTACCTATATATTTAAGTATTTCTATTTATAGTATCGTTGACTAAAAACCATAACACAAGCATATAATCTGCTTACTTTGGGATTAGATTCAATTTGTGTGACTTTTCCAGGGATATTTATTTATTTAATTTTCTATTAAAAAATAACGTTACCCGGTATTGGATATGTGCTCGGTTGGCAATAGGCTTGGTGGGATCACATTGTGGGACTTAGTATCTTCGGCTAATCGTGGGTGCCCTGGTTGCGCCTCTGCTAACCCTTCGGCGATATGGGCGTGAAGATACTTTTACTTTTAAATTTGAAAAGTACTAAATGTATTCGAATTATTCTGTGAATATAAGAGAAATGTTATTTTACAATCTGACATTTTACAATCTGTTATTTTACAGTCTTTTCCAAACCTATTTTACGACGCACAAGCGCGCTTTACAAGAAATAAACCCGCTGAATGGCGAGCCACAGAACCTTCCTTCCCCAATAATCAGAACGCAGCTAAGTTGACGGTCGGTCTCCAGGGATAACTACAGCCCTCAGAACGGGTGGTATTGTAGGTGGTCCAAACCATTTAAATAACGCCTTTTTTTAAAGCACTTTCCTCGACGCTTAAGTTAGCGACGTTGTTAAATAAGTGGTTTTGTCAGCAAAATAAGTCATTAAAAAATCTAGCAAAAAATAATACGTTACTTGCATTTAATATGATATCAAATTCGTTAATACAGTTCCCCGTGGTGGTCCGGGCTCCTTCGTAGAATAGACCATCTGCCTTCCTTGTCAGACAGCTCGTAAAAGGCGAGCATAGGCTCGCCGTTACTTACACCGTGACATCTGACTAGCTGGTAGAGTTTAGCAGCGACTCACCCGGATTGGTACCACCGCCTTACCTACTCCTGCCGCCATAACGTCATGACGTGTTCCGGTTAGGAGGGTAAGGTAGCCGGTAAACTTACTTTTGCTCAAGGCCAAACATCCCGGCATCAGGTTAGCAACGCACCATTACCACCTTTGGTGTCTCTAGGCGGCGTGAATTTATTTTCTTTTTGCCTTCCAATATCATAAAAAAACATCCTTGAATACATCTCTGGTATAACATCAAAGCTCAAACCGAAATGCATGTCAGTATTGTATTAGGAACAATAGATTTGTAATTAAATATTCAGTGCGCTTCATGTACGAGCTCGTGCGATGAGATCACTGTTTCGGAGGCCTATTTAATACATCCGGACATCAGTATCCTTATAAACATTATTCAATCATAGAAAAATAATTATGTCACTATTCGAATACGATACACGAATTCGGGAAAATTAAATTGAAAAATAATCAAATAGTAACTTAGTTTTGGCGCCATTGAGAGAAAATATGGTCGAGTTTTTTTCATAATTATTGAATTTCGTATGAGTATAGATTCTATTGAATTTCGTGTTTATATTGAGAGAAATCAGTCAATTTTCGTGGCATTTTCTACAATTTTGTGAAGTGAAAGTGCACAAATGAAATAAACATTAAGAAATTAGCGTATCATGTATTTCCTCGTTGCCGCCAAATCTCAATATATGACCTTGAGTAATGAGACCACCGCTTTACCCGAGACCCTGACATGACTTATGGACGCCTTATGACTTATGATGAAGAACGCCGTCCAAGGTATGTCACTTGATAAAAAAGTTGACATTAGCAAATCTTCCTGTTCGACATGCTGTGAAGGTAAACAATCACGGTTACCGTTCAAGAGCACTGGTCAGAGAAGCAGTAATAATCGGGACTTACAATTAAATCCCGATTTTGATAAATTCGATGCAAATTCATGCAAATTTCTACTTCACTAATGGCAAAGTGCTAACACGAATGCTATGAAATGAAATGAAATGAAATTTATTTATTTGCGGAATATGTGTGTTCAAAAGTTGTTACAGAATACTTATTCATACCAACATATTCTACCACATTGTGGTGTGCAAATATCTAACTTAATTAAATATATTGTATTTTTCATTTTTGTTAGTTATATATTTTAACATATAAATTCGTTTAAATATATTTATACTAGGTTAGCACTTATTAATTTAACCAAAAATTTTAACGATCGAGTTCTACCCTAACTACCATACACTACCACCGTTTCCAAACCTGGCTAGCCAGACAGGAGAAGAAACGGCGAAACACGGCGAACAACGGCGAACAACGGCGAAAGCCTCAAGAAAGAAGAAAGAATAGTAACTTAACTGTCTAAGCGCAGCAAAACTGTAAAAAATGAATTTGATTTTAGTAAATTGCCATCTTAGTATGCATGCCATGCCTTTACCTAGAATTCCGTCATCGGTCTGGAAGTCTGGATAACTAGGTGTCGTTGACACCTAGTTACCAGAACCACCTCGAAAGTAAACTATTTCAAATACAAAAGAATTTTTAAAATCTGTTCACAAATGACGGAGATAATACTAAAAGAAGGCGATAATATTATCTTTTTTAAGTCAGTTACGAATGACATGTACTGAATTTATGTACTGAAAACATATACTTAGTAGGTTGCTACAAAAACATTTAATAATTTCAACATATTCCACCATGTTGTAATATGCAAATGTTTTAATATCTACATTTATACAAATTTATTTTTTTACTTTTAAATTTTTAATATAATGTAACTGTTGACAAAAAAAAGAAAATTTCATCAAGGATTTTTGCAGACAAAATCACTTATAACGGATATCTAATATGGCCCTTATGGGACCATAACGAAATGAAATAAAATTTATTTACGGAATGTGTGTGTTAAAAAATAGTAAAAGTACCTACTTATTTACCTTAACAATTATGTTTACTAACAGTCCATTCATAGGGCTGGCATACCTGTGTAGTTAGAACGCCTCAAAAAAACCAGAAAAAAAAGTTTATTAACAGTCAAAATGTATTAAAGATAAGTTTTCTTCGGAATGCGTTAAGATCCATTTGTTGAGAGACAGCTTTCGAGGTAACGACATCAAAACACAATGGAGCTCGAGCATTAGTAGGGATGGACCTGTTTAGAAAACATTTTATCACATAAATAACCACCAGCGTCACAAAATATGTATAACTAGACTTGTTTCAATTTCATTTAGAAGAAACCAGAAGTTACTTGAAAGCTTCTAGATGATACGTACATCATAATACGGTGAAAGGTTTTGTATTTGCCGAATTTCTCTAGTGTAAGGTCGTGAAATAAATTCCACCATCAAATCGCTCGGATTTTGTCGGAGGGTGGTGTCTCCGAAACCGACGTGTATGTATGAAAAGAGTCATGAATGTAGAGAAACCTAGGCAGATATAAAAGGCTCGTGACATTTGCCACTCGACACTCTCTCTGTCCAACCCGTACGGGGAGATTTGTGTAAGGTTCTGAAATAAATGTGGTTACATTTAAAGAAATGGTAACATCACATTAGAAAGCAGACGGATTTTCTGATGTTAAGAAATTCATGCCATTTAGAGACACCAAAGCTGGTAATGGTGTATTGCCATCCTGAGTCCGGGATGTTAGGCCTCGAGCAAAAGTAAGTTTACCAGCTACCTTACCCTCCGAACCGGAAGACGTCAACAGTAAGCACTGACGTTGTGACGGCAGGAATAGGTAAGGCGGTGGTACATTGGTACCATTGTACCAGGTGAATTGCTGCGAAACTCTACCACCTAGTAGGATATCACAGCGTTAGTAACGTTAAGCTTATGCTCGCCTTTCACGAGCTGCCTGACAGGAAGGCAGGTGATCTATTCTGCAAAGGAGCACGGACCAAAGTGGGAAAACCCTTTGTAAAATCAGTTACCAATGGTGGTGATTCTGCTGTTCACAATCTAAACTTATTTTAAATGCATGCTATCTTTTTCAAATGAAATAAAAACAAAAGAGATGGAACAGTTTAGACAGGTCAGATTAATACGGACATTGAAATTGTGATGTTTTTAATCAACGCTTTCCGAATGATAGAGTAAACGTCTGTTGAAATGTCATGTATGTTCATTGTCAGCAGTAAAATTGTTTTGACCCTTCCTATTACTTTCTTTGAAAGAAGATAGCGATAGCTGAAAATTAGTTTAGTGAGTGCGCAACAAAATTATCACTAATGGCAGTATTTCCAAACGGAAATAAATAACTTAGGATCTGTCGAGAAACGTACTCATTACTCCTGGTGTTGCAATGCCCGTTGGCGGCGATGATCTATTACCATAGTGGCATATCAGGTGACTATCTTTCCTTTTCGTTTTTCGAAAAAAGGCCTTAGTTATGCAATGAAAAAATACTAAAAACTAAAATAAATTTATTGAACAATAATTAATGTGCTATATTGCTGCGTGCACACTCGTATATTCGCCGTATTATGTTGGAAGTACGGAGCTATGTAAAGCGGACATAAAGCGTCCTTCCCCGCCCATCCGGCACAGCATATCAGTCGACCTCACGTCTACAATACCGTTAGTGTATTTGCAAATCGTGACAACGCTTATTTTGGGAACACCCGTTGCTTTTTCTTTGGGTATATTGGTAGTCCGTTGAACTAGGCTTTTTTTTAACTCTGTATTCAAACAGAATCAGTGATTAAAAGATCGTCGCCAAAACCAGTACAGTACTACTATTTAAATTATACTCCTTTTACACTTTATACTTCTATTTTTAAATTGGCTGACCAAATCAAAATTTAAGCGAAATGATTAATTACATGTAATAAGAACTCTATAATATAAAGATAGATATCTTTAAAATACATTCGGATTTCCGAAGCTTGACAAATATAGCCGCTTGCTCACTATGAATTATTTTGAAATCTATATTTTTATACAAGACCACCTGATTTTAATTATAAGGTACGACAGCCTCCTATAGGTCTATCGATTTATTTTTAACCGACTCCAAAAGAGGTGGAGATTCTCAATTCAAATGTATGTTTATTACGCGATTGCCCGGCCAATAACAACTTGATGTTAATGGTTCTTTTCTTTGAAAATTTCTAAGAAAGATAGGTCATGACTCCGAGGTTAGGTTTTTTGGCGAAGTCGTGAAGATAGACAGATAGACAAATGCTAAATATATAAATGTTTACCAACCGAGGCTTTTTGTGATTGATGCTACGCTACCCTGGTAACAGGAGCACTACTATCGCACTGACTTTCGAATACAGGAATGGGTAAGCCGGTAGATACCAGTCCTCGAACACCGTCTCCGTGACCAACCAATGAAAGGTTGTAATGACCTCTTACAAGCCACCTGCATGTGGTAAGGTTTACAATTAGCCAAATCTGCAAATCGAGCCCTAGTTAGCTACTCGAAAAAAACATGCACAATGGTCGAGAATCATTATTTTGTCGGAAAGTAAAAGTTTTATTTTCAAGGCACCAAACGCACAAAATTAATGTAATTTTAAATTTATTAGCTGTATTTCAGGTGCAAATTGTGTAACAGGAAGCACAATAAAGTTATTAAAGTTAAAGCTGCAACAAAGTTGAAGTTGCTTTCTTACTCCATAGAGTAGTAAGTGAGAATATACATAACTATCCGCAAAGATCTATTTTGATATTACATTCGTGTACTTTCAACAACAAACGCTAGTTTCAGAAAAAAATAGAACGCCTGTTGAATAACAGGTTGTAGAGAATTTTAGAACGTCTATTGAAAAACAGGTTGCGTTACGTCTATCACTGTTAAATAAAAATCACTGTTACATAATATTTTTTGCCTTATGGTAGCAGTCGATTCTAAGCTCAGACAAGTCCTGACGCACCCGAAAGTAACAGGTAAAACAACAAAACTAATCCTTTTCCATGCAATGATTCACATTCTCTCTCATTCTTTATTTCGTTCATTCACGATATATCTGATCATTATTAATAATTAAGGATAGGCACATTTTAGACCCGTTATTTTTAACGTTGACATTGTGTATTACGAGTTCGTTGAACCAGAAGGCCATTGTTTTTATTTATGCATTTGGACGCGTCTCAAAGACCATGTTTATTTATTTGTAGAATACGCTAGCATAATCTAAAATCTTTTTGAAATAACTGAAAGAACGAGTTACATTTTGTAATAAACAAGCAATAAAGCATTTCTTCAATACAAATTGCAGCTGCAGCAGTTGTGGTAATAAACATGACTGCATTCTATGATCTCTTATTTTTAAACCACCTTTAAAAACATGCTGACGGTGCTTGAAAAGTGTTATTGATGACTTGCTAAATTTAATGCCTATTTATGTCATGCAGACGTTACTCAATGTCATCAATAACGAACTATATTAACTAATCGTGATTCACTACTGATGAAACAATTAATGATTTAAGTGCGAGAATTGTAGTTCAATATCTCGTCAAATTAGGCAGTAAACCGAGAAATTCAGCACGAAGACAGAATTACAAATTGAGCGAAATCAGTCGCTTTTTTGCGAAAATCAAATGACTTCTTCACTTCGCTTTCGTTTGTTTTGACATTTTAAGCAATTTTTACTCGATCTTAATAAACAGGTAGAAACTTGAATATTTTATTTGTAAGTAAATATTTAGAAATACATATATTAACTATAAAAATAAATACCAAATCTAATATTTAAAAACTCAGAAAATGAAAATAATCCGTGCAATTAAACGCGGTACACGCGCGCGCGCGAGGCAGGTGCTAAGCAACGGCCGCGTGGGTAGCGGGGGAGGTATATCACGGAGCGAGGCATAGCCGCACGTTTTGGCGCGAGCATCGTCATTCTGCCCGGATGTGTATCGAAAACATACCTATAAGTTTGCAATTAACTTCTTGATGATACTACGGAACCCTTCGTGCGCGAGTCCGACTCGCACTTAGCCGTTTTTTTTTGCTTAAGGACCCGACTGGCCCATTAAGTCCACAGATAAAAATAACAGAATGTATTCATATCTTCAGTTGTGTTAAATTATGTACGTACGTATAATCTGTGATACAGTGAACAAATTAGTTATCTATGTACATTGTGATTCGTAATTCAAAGAATTAAGGCAATGTGTTTAAAACGCAAACAAGTTGTTTCGCTATTCGTTGAAGTGATATCATTTTATCTTGAACATTTTTATCTAAGTAGCAGTTTCCCGCTTTAATACTCGTAATTTTGCTTTTAATGCTCTTGCTTTTAAAACACAAAATTTTAAATTATTTCTAACAGAGTTAGTCGTAAATTTAATGAAGAAAAAGTATTAAAATCGGTTCAGAGCCCTTACCATGAGTTTTCGGCTTGTCAAGTTGACTATACTCGTTACCGTCTGTGTAAATTATTTGTATGAAAACTTTGAACAGCGCCTCTGCTGGTGACTAAGATAAACACATTTTTAGACCAAAAGTGTCACAAATTTCGACACGTAACTTACCGAACGCAATCTATACCAACTCATGGTGAAGGCTCAGTATAATAGATATAAACTGTTACGTTTTTTCTTTTCAGCATCACCTCGCCATTAGTTTTTTTTTATATGTTATAGGAAGGCAAACAAGCAGACGGATTTCCTGATGGTAAGAAATTCACGCCACCTAGAGACATCAAGGGTGGTTATGGCGCGGTGCCAACCTAAAGCCGGGATGTTACGTCCCGAGCTAAGTAAGTTTACCGGCTGCTTTATCCTCCCAAGTGGAACACGTCAACAGCAATCACTGACGTTATGGCGGTAGGAATAGGTAAGGAATTGAGAATCTCCTCATTTAAGGTCTGTTAATAAGGCGCTGTCTACATAGCGCCTAAACCAAATCGCAATTAGCACTAGCTGAGCGAACGCGGCGACAATAAATGAAATTACAGGAGTATTACCTCTGTCCAGACTTCATAGCCCACAGGAAATAGCCCGCAAAAAAAATAGCCTACGGATGTCCACGCCTGTTTCACCCATAACAGTTTAAATTGTTTCATATTAAATTTTACTGAAATGAGCTTTAAAGTGCGTTAAAGTTAAAGCGTTAAAGTATGGTATTCACTTAGAATTGAATCCGGGGACATATCCAATCCCGAGCTACAATTTTTTTGCAAAAACAAAAAACAAAAAGCACATTTTCTTTATGTTGCCGACCCACGAAACAAGCCCAGGACCTCATGATGTCCAGTTCAACACCTGGACTGCTTGGCTTTAGAGATGTTAATTATACTTTTAATAAATTTAATTATGTTTCTAAAGCTCCCCCATACGCTCAAATCTTACATAAAAATATGATAAAATAAAAAATTAAATTGAAGAGTAATTATTTTGCCAGTTCATTAAAACAAACTGTTTACTAAGCTATCCTCATAATTCACGTTTTAAAATAGGTAAGTACTTTGTCCAACTTCACGCCAAGTCCCTTACGTGGTAGGCAGAGAGTATCGAGTGCCAGACCTCACGATCCTGACAAACCTGTCTTGCTTCCTTCACATTCATAACCCTTTTCATACAAA
>NJDC01003109.1:84464-119523 GCA_002245475.1 Calephelis virginiensis
ATTTTCACTTTTTTTTATTTTTCTTTTATATTTTTATTTTCTTATTTTATGTCATGTTTTTCTGTCTGTCTCTCTCTATGAGAGAGATAGAGATAGATATTACTAGAGATTGAGAGAGAGGGGGGGGGAGAGAGAACTTCGTTCCATCCGGGTGTCCCTTGACACCTCTCAACTTTTTTTTCTAATGCAGAACCTTTCGAGGGAGAATCTGACTCTTAGCTATGTTATTCTACAATACATATTTTAAATACAGCAACACCTCTGCCGTCTTACTAATAAACATGGACTAAAGTAGGAGTAAAGTTGAGTTCAGGTTATAATCCGTATCACGTCTATATCACAATATAGACTAAGTTTAATACCAAATTTAACCTTGGAGTAACACGTAGTAGGGGTGTTAATTAATGACACAGCTATTGTTTAGTACAAACGTTTGTAAAACACTGAAAGTGAAAATACCCGTATCAATTGGACAATATATACATAAATAAAAAAATAATGATAATACCAGAGTCTCTACTATGAAATGTTATAGATTAGGTTCAGTGAGTTACGTGACGAATTGGTCGAAATTATGACACTTGGCATATTAATGTGTTTCCCTTAGTTACCAAAATAGGTGCTGTTCAAAGTTTTTATACAAATAATTTACAGAGACGATAGCGAGTATAGTAAACTTGACAAGCTGTGAACTCATGGTAAGGGCTCAGAATTTTATGTAGTAGATAATTATGATAAAACTAACCTCCCCACTACCCAGTCTTTAATATGTAACCTTACATTAGGCGATTTTCCTTCCAAGTCTTATATATCTTTAATGTAAGTCAAATATCATCTTCTGTATGTATAAAAGAAAGTGTTGTTAGTTACACTATTTATAACTCAAGAACGGCTGAAACGATCCGTCTGAAAATTGGTGGGGAGGTAGCTTAGAACCGGGAGAAGAACATAGGATACTTTTTTTATCCTGTTCGATTGTGAGGAAACTGGAAAAAACAACATTTATAATTTTCCCATAAAAACTGAACGGGCGGAACGAAGTTCGCGTAACAGCTAGTTATATGTATATAAAAAAGTCATGTTAGTTACGAGTACATTATTTATAACTCAAAAACAGCTAAACTTATTTAGCCAAAAATCGATGGGGATGTAACTTAGAACCAGGGGACGGATATAGGATATTTTTATCCCATTCAACTACGAGGAAACTAGGTAAAATAAAATTTTAACAAACTAAACGTATGGAACAAAAGTTCGCCGGAGCAGCTAGTTTAAAATAAAGGCAAACTAATCGTGAATAAGAATTTTCGGACGTTGTTTCAGTGAAAGCTTTGTCAAATTAAAAATTTGTAAATCATTTACATATATTTAAGTAGGTAACGACACAATAACAATAAGAGATAAATGATAATAATAGTATTTCTTCATTTGCATACAATAGGGTAAATTAATCTTATTAATTATAATACAGAATAATTAACATACAGATCTATACGTCTATACGTGCTGTGTTATTGTTTGACATGCCAATTAATTAATAGTAGCTACTGCGCATCAACTACTCGCAGTGAAGCAAAGCCCTTCACCTATTGCTGCTAGGGTTTGGTACTGACGTTTTTCAGTAACAAGCGTAGTATATCCGGTAGACTTGCAGAGTAGGCCTACCACCTCTGTTAGAATACTTGTGGGACAGCACTGTACCTATATAAGATGTATGGTGGTGGTCTAGCGGTCACGGTGTTGGACTTGACTTCACGAGGCCCCGGGTTCGATTCCATTTTCCAATTTCCTTGGATTGCTCGGGATTGGACATGTGCCTGATTGGCGATAGGCTTGCCAGCTATCACATTGTGGGAGTTAGTGTCTTCGGCTAGTCGCGGGTGCCGTGGTTGTGTCACTGCCAATCTTTTCGGGGATATGGGCGTGAAGATACTTACTTACTTTACGGTGTTTTCATGCAACTGTAAGTCTATAGGCCATCTATGGTGCCTCATGACGCTGCAGATCTTCTAACAAGAAACCGTGTACTTATTTGAGGTTATATAGCCAACTATAAAAACTATAGTTGTTCAAATAAAACTCTCACTGTAATAAATAGAAAGCACTTACAACAATTGCGTTAACACAAACAGAGTAGTAATAGAGTGGATGGATATTGGAATTGAATGTAGGCAATAACAATTCAGAGTTCCTACTTCCCTACCCGGCCGATGAGTTACGTGACGGAAACAAATCATTTCATAGCAATATTCACGGTATTCTGTAACAATTTGATAAGCTACAACTGTACTTTCAAGAGGTCATTGGCTAGAATAGTTTTTTTTATTTGTAGTTCAACAGGCTAAGACCTAGAGTAATGCTGCCTCTTTTGTCGTAACAAGACATTTTCATTTGTTTAAAAAAGCGACAAAAAGGCCTGTATGTGGCCTGATATTAGGTAATGAACGGCGCCTACCGGAATATCTAAAAGAAAAGTAAGTCAAACTGCAAAAATATCATTGTTAAAGTCATGATTGTAAATAAGAATTTCCAGACTTCATCTTATGTGTAGGCACCATTTGATAGTTTTTTGAAGCCTCGACGGAAAAAAGAGAGATGTTATGTTTGATGTGTCTATGTCTTGTCTCATAATTCCTAAACGAATTGACCTATTTCGATGGTATTTTTTTTATTTGAAAGTTAAGTTGGTTTTCAAGTACATTAAGGAGAGATTTTGTCGGAGGTTACTGAACATTTTTAATTTATGATTTTTTTCACTCTGATACTTATTTATACTACTCATCGTTGGCACGTTATAATTTATTTGGTATAAGACATATACATTTTGATTTAATTTTCTTATATATTTTTTTTACTTATATAATTATTTTTTTAATAAATAAACACCAAAGATAGACAGGATAAATCTAGACCAAAGTTAAGTGAGCAAATTATTTCACTGTAAAATGGAGTTAAGCTAGCGTGGACGGTTTTTATTTCTACCGATCTCTAAACTCATCCGACTTCCGGTTTTTTATTTTGTTGCTGACTCCAGGCACTCAGAGGAGCCGAATTATGAGCAGAAATAATTTTTAATTTAAATTTTTTCACTGTAAAATAGAGTTAAGCTAGCGTGGACGGTTTTTATTTCTAATATAATTATTTTTTTAATTAATAAACACCAAAGATAGACAGGATAAATCTAGACCAAAGTTAAGTGAGCAAATTATTTCACTGTAAAATGGAGTTAAGCTAGCGTGGACGGTTTTTATTTCTACCGATCTCTAAACTCATCCGACTTCCGGCTATTTTATTTTGTTGCTGACTCCAGGCACTCAGAGGAGCCGAATTATGAGCAGAAACAATTTTTAATTTAAAATTTTTTCACTGTAAAATAGAGTTAAGCTAGCGTGGACGGTTTTTATTTCTACCGATCTCTAAACTCATCCGACTTCCGGTTATTTTATTTTGTTGCTGACTCCAGGCACTCAGAGGAGCCGAATTATGAGCAGAAACAATTTTTAATTTAAAATTTTTTCACTGTAAAATAGAGTTAAGCTAGCGTGGACTGTTTTTATTTCTACCGATCTCTAAGCTCCACCGACTTCCAGTTATCTATTTTGTTGCTGACTCTGGGCACTCAGAAAAGCCGAGTTATAAACAGCAACAAAATTATCTTGTAATTTTTATGAGATGAAATCGAGAGTTAAGCTAGCGTGGATAGTATCAAATTTGACTTACTAAAAACAATTAGATTTTAAATCTTTTTTTATTTTCTTGTATATCGTCTTTCAGCAACAAATTTACCCGTATTTGTTCGATTGATTATCATTCTTTTTACGTTTCCACGCTAAACATAAAGGTAGAATTTTAGCCGATTTCTCGTGAACGGTTTGAGCAACAAAATTGATGTTATGGAAACTAATTAGCAACAAAATAACAATAAATTTTGGTGTTTTTTTTTTCATTTTCGCTGATTTTACACTGCTAGTTTTTCAGACCTAGTCTTGAGCCCTAGCTGCCCTACAAGCAAACATAGACTAAAATATTTTAAGGTTGCCGACCGTGACGAGCACTGAAATTGTGACGGCAGAGATAGGTGGTGCAGTAGTACGCATTCAATTTTGAAAAACTCTACAACCTGCTCACGTTATAAAGGCCTAGCAGTTTCACGCAGCTTCGCCTGCGTAACTTGACTTCGACTGCAACGATTTTGATGAAACAAAGCCTATGTCACTCGGGGATAATGTAGCATTCTAAAGTTGAAAGAATTTTTGAAATCGATCTAGTAGTTCTGCAACATATTCATTTCAAACAAACAAACAAAAAAATCAAACCTTCCCTCTTTATAATATTAGTATAGAGTATAGATTAGTATAGAAGTATAGACAAACGGACCAACTTACTTACTTACTTCTTACAAGTGGTATGGTTGGTAAGTAGTTATCCTAAACTCTTTGTAGCTCCAGGCAGGACCAACCCACCAATATGTGAAATATAATTTTATTGCAAACAATAACCATTCGTTTTTTTATTAACCACTCGTTGTTGTTCTTTCTTCAATACTTTCAAGCGTGCTTGAGTGTTATTTATAATTATAGTAAGCAAAAAACGTAATAATAGCGTTGATATAAATTATAGTTTATTATTACTAATGTAGGACATCAAAGCAATTGTTATGTATCAACCATGTATCAACGATATCACAACAATGCAGCTGTTCTCTGATAACTAATAGTTTAGTCATGTCAAATTTTATTCAGTAATTACGTTAATTTTAATTGTAAATTAAATTCATACATTGTTTTTTCTACGGGTTTCCCAAAAAGAAGGCTAAAGAAATGGAATGAAAGTTGAAACACAGTAAACGCACATTTCAAACACTAAAATTATACCTATAATTCAGCGCAGTAAGCATCTTCACGCCCATATCCCCAAAGTGTAGATAGAGCCACAACCTGGGCATCTAGTACTAGCAGAAGACACTGAGCCCCACAATGTCATAGGTGGCAAGCCTATCGCCAACCGGGCACATATCCAATCCCGGGCAACGTTACTTTTAGGTATTAGAAAATTGAAAATATGCATTTTCTATTTATTTTGTTGCCTGACCTGGGAACAGGACCCGAAATCTCATGCAGTCAAGTCCAACACCTGGACCGCTAGAGCACAGAGGCGATTCAAAAGTTAAAAGTTGTATAAAAGTTTAAATTTGACTTAATGCCATTTGAAGTTGAAATCCTGTGTAATATTTGAGCATAACGGCTTTTTCTAAGCGTCATGTGTACACACCTGTGTCTTACATCAGAAATAATATGTATGGATTGTTACGTAATTGTGCAAGGCGATACGGCTGTTATTACAAAATCTCCGTGTGGAATTCCTTTGGTTGATATATTTTTAATAGATTCACGACTGAAGCAAGCGTCAAACAAAGCCGTAGTTATTTCTGTTTCTGCAAGTCCCTTCAAAACGTACCTCAAACTCACTAAAATCACTCGATAATGGGCAGTAAAACTCAAAAATACTTTTATTCTATATTCTAAAAAAAATGTTTTCTTTCCTATATTCTAAAAAAATGTTGCTCGGGATTGGACATGTGCCCGGTTGGTGATAGGCTTGCTCCCTTATTACATTGTGGGACTTCTGTTGTGCTAAATCTCACGACCTGGCAGACCTGCCTGGATCCACATTCATTACCCTTTTTATACAAACACGGTTTCGGATTTAACTTGACTCCCGAGCGATTTGATCGCGCTACTATTGTTGATGATTTATTTAGAATTTGAATGCATTTTGGCTCAAAGCAAGTCAATTGTGGTGATTCTGCTATTCACAAACAACATATTTTAGATGCAGATAATAGTACACATGAACATAAGCAGGAGTTATCCAAGTGGTAGGTTAAAAAGACGTAGTAAGAATACGATATTTTAAAACCGCCAGATTCACAGATTTTTTCGTTTCACTATTTTTAAACTGACTACTGAATCTGATCTGAATACAGAATTACAAACAAAATTTATTAAACCAAACATAATTTTTAACAGAAATTTGTGTGCTGTCTTCCTACACATCTTATATCTTACAGATCTTAATATATATATTTCTTCGTGTGTTTGTCACTGAACTCCTTCTAGACGACTAGACAAATTTTGATGAAATTTTTTGTATGTGTTCAAGGGGATCCGAGAATGGTTTAGATTAACAATTTGGTCTCCTGGATAGATGGTAGTATAACATATAAAAATCAATTGCTGTTAGTTAGTCTCGCTAAAACTCGAGAACAGCTGGATAGATTTGTCTAATTTTGGATTTGAATCATTTGTGAAAGCCTAGAGAAAGTTTAAAGGACAAGACAAAACATTCCAAATAAAGCAAAAACAACATTTCAGACATGTCAGTCCGGACATGTTAACTCGTGACGCTTTTAATCAACATTTTCCGAGTACCTGATAGATTAGTCTGTAGACATGCCATGTATAGATTCACCTTACAACACTGAAAGTGTTTTGTCTCTTTCTATTACTTTCGCTTGAAAGAAGATAGCGATAACTCAAAATTAGTTTAGTAAGTGCACAACAAAATTACCACCAATCTCTTTACCTTGTTTTACAACCATGTTACAATGATAAAAGTATTTAATTTCAAGAATTTCATCATTATAACATTAAGGGCATATTTAATACGTCTACTATTTAAAAACTAAATTCACCATGTTTTGACACATTTTCTGTAAACAAACTAAATTGTACATATAATGTATAGTTGTGCAAAACCTTTAATGCTTCACTAGGAATGATTCGGGGCTTTAAAAATCTTTTCTTTAGTACATGTACTAGGTACTTGGATTTTAGATAATGTAATCTAATAGGTATAAACGAGGTTAATATTTGGTTTGAGGTTATGTTGCTGGAAGATTACACATTGCTAGCAAAGATATATTGTTTTGTACTGTTTGTTATTGTTTCATAGTAAAGTGAGCAAAGTCCTATAACATGCACAGACAGACTTGCCAATGTAAGACAGTACGGCACTGATTCCATTTTTGTGATTTTGACTAACGATAGTCGTTTTATTTTATTACCATAAGAACTTTGAAATAATGCAATTACATATAGAGTATTACATAATTTTCAAGAATTAATTACAATTTACTATTAATTAACTTAATTTACTTTTTTTAATAACAATTTTAGGCGCGTTTACCTAAATTAATCAATTTGAAAATAAAATAGACTTATCGGAAATATGTGTATGTTAGCATCTCCATCGCTTGAATGTAATGCATGTATGAATGTAATGCATTTTACAATTCGGTTTTTTATGAGCATAACGTTTTATTTTTTTGTTAAACTATCCAAAAATAGTACGTTAAATTGCAAATAGTTTGGCAAAGTTCACAATCTTTCGTCAGTTTACAATTTCACGCAATAGTTTATAGTAATACTGTGATATAATATACATAAGAAAAATTGAACTGAACACTTACAAAAATTTAATTTCAAATTTTGAATCGTCTCATCAGCATATTTGATTAAGTTGAGATAATGAGTAGGTACCGAATGAGGCGTGAACAGTTAAAGCCTTGTTTAACCAGATTACGGGGAAATAGGGACACATACAAAGTTTATCCAACAAGATAAATATTATAACACCAGGTCTCTCTCTTGAGCATTTTATCACTATTATTAAATTAAGAAACACAGAAAATGATACAACGGCCTTAGCTATTCCATATTTATATTTATCCCCATGTTGGTTAGGGCTCCTTTGCAGAATAGACCATTTGCCTTCCTGCCAGGCAGCTCGTAAAAGGAGAGCATAGGTTCCGGTTTGCTCCAGGCCTAACATCCCGGCCTCAGGTTTGCAACGCACCATTACCACCTTTGGTATTTCTAGGCGGCGGGAATTTCTCACCATCAGGAAATTCTGCTTGTTTACCTTCCATTATCATAAAAAAAGCTTCGGTACTGGGTATTGTAATGTTCAATAGCCGAGGGTAGGGTAGCCTAACCCTTCACACGTGGCCAAAATGTTCCTGGCCATAAGATACCCACTCTTACCCGGGTAGGGATCCACCACGTTATCTATTCCTGCTGCAATAATTACACTGAAGTGTTCCTGACTGAAGGGTAGTGTAGTCAGTAGACTTGCACAATAGGTCTAACATTCTGGTCAACGGACAGCGATGCACCTTTAACATCTATGGTGTCTATAAGCCGCAGTTTTCTCTAGGCGTGTGCTTAATTGCTGTCTCATACCATTAAAAAAATATATGGTGTCCGTAGGCGACGGTTGACTCTTACCATCAGGAAAGCTTCCAGCTAGTCGCACATAATATAAAAAATCTGAACCTGGTAATTGTTATGTCACAATATTAAGGTAGTCCTTATTGTCGAAAAGGCATCTTGTGGTCTAACACTTCGCTTAAATAAATTAACTTGTTGACAAAACCTCTGCGTACTCTAAGATTAAAAAAATATTTATAGTCTAAGGATGTAACAAGGCTTGCCCCACTAATGTTTCCTCTGTTATTTCCCAAACATTAATGTAATAAACAGACAGACAAATAACACTGGATAGCCTCGACAGCGTGTAGTGCCCTTGTTTCCTGTATCGTAACCAAGTCTCATTCAACAGCAGTGTTGCGAAAAACAGCCAAACTTGCTAGTTATTCGTTTCTGTTAAATGGGCCATCTAGTTGTTGCTGGCGGTTTAGTTTTGCCCGTTTTTATGGTTCTGCAACTAAAAAAAGCAGAACCCTTAGGATCACCTTATTGTTCGTCCGATTGTCAAGATTATTTTTCCCAGGAACGTGTGTAGGTGTCAAGCTGAAATTTATGTCAACTAAGAAATCAAACTCCTAACCTAATGCCAACAAAAAATACATTCGTTTATGCCGCAAATTTCTGCATATTTTTAAAACTCGCAACGGAATCAAAACCTACAGGGTACTTCCCGTGAACGCAGAATCTTGAAATTTGGTACAAAGCGACGTCTTATGGCACAGATAAAAGAAAAATTGCGAAAACCTTAAATTTTTAATTACATCATATAACAAATTCGTGATATGTGAACTTTCACTTACTTTTACTTTTTTTTTTACTTACACACCTACAGGTTTGTACGGAACTCTCCGTGCGCGAGTCCGAATCGCAGATTACTTAAGAAAGCCGTGATAGGAACCTGAGATTTCAGAATAAAGGGATAAAATAAAAATTGTTCATTTCACTAACAATTTACATTTTTATTATTTATATGGGATAGTCACGACATAATTTTATTTTAATTGTCGATATTTAGGCGTAGTTGCGTAAGGTGTGGTTGTGGCCGTATAACTAATTAAATATATTAATAATATGCGACGATTTAAGTTTGAAATGAAATTATGATGAAATGGATGGTTCCTCTTTCAATCAAACACTACTGAACAAACTTTGATAAAACTTCACCACCAATCTGAAAAACACATAGACTTCTAAAGATTTTGTCAAATTTGACACAAATGCAAAGCGAAAAAGTGAGAGCTAAAATTAAATGTTTGGAAAACATTTTCTTTATGGCTCTTTAACGCATCTATACTTATGTGTTATCAAATATATGTTTAGCCGTTGCTTAACACAAGATTTCCCTTTTGTATTGCAAAACCCTTTTAGTTACTTATCTGATGCAATGTATAGGTGCGCGCATACCAACAAAGATAAGACCCATTTCCTTCTTAACCGTTAATTTCCAAAACTTTACGATAAACCAAAACTAAAGTGAAACCGCCTTGCTCATTCATTTCATTGCAGATTGGTTATGTACCGTTAAAATTTATATTGTATATATATATATATATATATATATATATATATCCCCGTAGACGTAGGCCGAGGCACAACCAGGGCACCCACGACTAGCCGAAGATACTAAGTCCGACAGTGTGATAGGTGGCAAGCCTAACGCCAACCGGGCACATATCCAATTTAGAGCAACCCAAATTTTCTTTTTGTTGCTCGACCCGCGATTCGAACCCGGGACCTCATACAGTCAAGTCCAACACTTGAACCGCTAGACAATAGAGACATTAGACATGCATAAATGTAGTTGAAATTTTGTGTCGGAAATTTCACGAATTTTTTTTTTATTGATTTCACTATTATTTCATTAATACTTCTAACGCAATTCGATTTTTGTTTAATATCTAATAAATAGTACATTTTTACTCAAAACAGCAATGTAATAAAACAGCTTGTACTTGTTTCCGACAAAAACTGTAAAAGGAATTTTGAAGTCTGTCATGAATCAGAATCAGAATAATCTTTATTCACTTGAACCATACAAGTGGCACTTGTGCGCGTCGACATTTTCGTAAACTACCCCCGGATCGGAATCGCGGCCCCACACACTGAGAAAATATGTATATAAACTACCACAGAAGTTTTCGTTACGGTGTCAAATACACTCTATATGTACATAAATAAACACATATCTTCCAGTTCAACTCCCTTATGGGGTAGTATAGTAGCATTGTATGAAGATTGAGTGCCAAATCTCACGATCCTGGCAGACCAGGAATGTCAACCAGGATCTCCCCGTCTACCTACATCCATCCACATTAGCATTGTATATCTGCTTTGTTAATATTTCATCTGCCATTCTAAATGACCCAACCAGCGGAGAATGCTCTTTCTCACTTTGAACAACAACACTTTCTTTCAATCCCACTCTTTCTCGGATCTCACTGTTACGAATGCGCTAAGCAGTACCAAGCCGAGTCCAAGTATGATAGACCATCTGCCACTCTATCAGCTATAGGTCACAATAAGACTACTGCATGTAGAGAGCTGTGCAGCAGCTGTCCTGGGTAGGGATCCACCGACTAACCTATTCCTGCCATCACAATGACTTTATGTCACGTTCTGGTTCAAAGAGTGGGGTAGCCGGTAAAGTTGTACAATAGATATTCTCAATATTCTCATGTGTCACTTCCAAGCAGAAAATACTGAAAACAAGTAATGAGGTACGACAGACCTCAATGAATCCTACTTATATTATAAATGCGAAAGTTTGTGAGTATGTATGTATGGATGTTTGTTACACTTTCGCGCTCGAATGGCTGAACGGATTTGACTGAAATTGGGAACACAGATAGATTGTGACTTAAAACAAAAAGCATTTTCCTCCATATCTGTGGAATTTCATCGTATTCAGACTTAGTAACAATGAGATGTTACTTTACGTTCTATCAAATAAAAAAATAGTTTTTGAAATCTGTCCAGAAATTGCTGACAAATTGATTAACATGCATAAAAATATAGGAGTAGAACTTCTTCCTTTTTCGACGTCGTCGATAAAAAAATATAGACATCGAACATAAAACCTCCTCAATTTTTTAAGTTAACGAGTGGGATAATGTTTTGGTAAGCTTATTATTTTTATTTTTACAGAATGCCACAAAATCTGCTTAAAATTATAAATTTCCTCAAATTTGGTATACATAATGTCGCCTTAAATAAACTCGATTTAAGACCAAACTGTGAAGTCATTACTAGCGAAGCCGCTAGCTGAAAGCTTAGATGAGAAACAATATAAAGGAATGTGCAATAGTGTCAGCATATTTGCGAATAGAAGAATGTTAGAATGAGATTGGGTCGACCGTAATTATCTTGATTTATGGCATGACTCCCCAAATAGGGTGTCCCTCGTACTGAGCCCCAAGAGTACCATAATTAGATACTAACGAACAGTGGTAGAGGCTCCAAACCAATTTATCAGTTAACGCTCTCCCTATCGTAGAAGCTTTAACATTTCAATTTACATCAACATTTTTGATACACTACAGTCTCTCTTAGCCCAAATATTGGCTTATTAACGACAGCATTAAATTCGCCTTTTGTACTAATGAATGGCAATAAATGTGTACAATAAATAAATAAAATATACATTGAAGTAACAAAGTTTAATTTCATGGCTGCAATTAACTTAACAAGTGATTAATGGTTTTACCAAATCACTGATAGTTCGATAGTTATCTATTGCACAAATATAGTGTAGCTAAGAGTAGAGTTACTTTTATTTTGCAATTGTTCTATTGGTGTTTGTGAAGTTTTCCTTGTTTTAGATGACTATTGACTTGTTACAATGTAGACTCTTTTAAAAGTCTGGTTTTAATTGTTTAATTTAAGGATTTAGCAAAAATTCGGAAGATGAAATAGCTATGCGTGAACTCAGACCAATAAAAAAGTACTTCGTCAAGTTAATGAATTCAAATGTGTTCGTCTCCACGTCATGTTCTTAATTTCAGGATTTCATATCATGTTGTAAATTTATACAAGGCCATCCACATTCAAAAAACATTCAACAAAATCTTCAATACTTGAATTTATGTTTTTCCGCATTTTGAGTTTTTTAGATGTACACATTTGAAATTAATATACCTAGTTATATTTTATTTTAAACTTCTACGCGGAGTTAATCGAAAGAAAAGATGATCGTAGTTTGTTGCGTAATTATTAAGTTTCGTGTACATATTAAGTAAAATTACTCAATTATGGCAACAAATTATTCAATTTTGTACAGTTATAGTGCATAAGTATCTACTTATAAAGCTCTCAGTGTATCGTGTTTCTATTCGTTGGCACTTAATTAGCTTAAGCAGGCCACCACTTTACTCAAGATCCTGATTTGACTATCTATGACGGGTCACGGCTAATTTTTATAATTTAAGCCCGATATTACTAAATCAGATAAAATACTTGACGCAGGCTTAAATTTGATTAATGGTATGCCAAAAACTATAATAATGGTGTTGCACAAAAGTCTAGAAATAAGTGCAAAATCATTGCAGCACGTATTTATTGTGTCAACTATAACAATTGATTTTCTACCATATTTAAGAAACTATCGTAAAATTTCTATCTTCATTGAACTTTCTTCACAAAAAATTATCTCGGTTTGTCGGTTTGTTGCCACTGAGAAAATAACGGGATTAATTCAGATTTGATTTTGTAATAATTTCATAATTGGACCATGGTCTTACGTAAAATCTAAGCCATGTTTGATCAATTATACTAATGGGTTCAATTTAATTAAAATCGAAGGTACTAATAAAAGGGCAGGCGAACGCGTAGGCGAAAGCTAACTCCAACAAACCAAATAAGTATTTTCACACCGGTATCTCCGAAGAAATAGATAGAAGTACAACCGAGGCACCCGTAATTAGCCAAACTTGCTTAGACTCAAATTGAGATAGAAAACAAATCTATCGCTAACCAGGAACTTTAAATATAATTTCCTAGGATTTTTTTTAAATATTATATTTAAAAAAAATGAGTTATTGATAATGATTAGCAGATAGTACAAGTTGGATAAAGCTTGCAAAGATTTCACTAAATCATAATAGGTATTGTTATATAATTTTTTGAGCCTAACCCATAACCCCAATTGTTGGGAAACGTTAGTACACATTGCGTAACAAACAAAGAAATAATTAAAATATGATGAACAAGCTTAATTTTTAATAGGCAAAACTTTTACTAGTTATTATACAATTGGTTATGTGAAATTAATTTAGTTTATTTCGTTGTTTTGAGAAAACAATGGACGGATAACCATCAATGTAACTTTCTACATAGCAAAGGCAATGGCAATAGTATGCAATTAATTATGGATTTCTAACACAATAAAATATTAATAAAGCTGTTGTTGAAAATTCCTAAAGAAAAACTAAGTTTGTCGCCTCTGTGGTCTAGTGGTTCAGCTGTTAGACTTGACTGCATGAGGTTCCAAGTTTGAATCCCGGGTGGGGCAACAAAAAGAAAATTGGGTTTTTCCAATTGGATAATATGTGCCCGGTTGGCCTATCACATTGTGGGACTTAAAGTCTTCGGCTAGTCGTGGGTGCCTTGGTTGTGCCTCTGCCTGTTTTTTCGGGGAAATGGGCGTGAAGATACTTTTTTCACTTTTTTCAAAAACTAAATGATTTAGGTAAGATACTTGATTATTTTATTAGTGGTAGTTATAACTAGGTCGTAGAGTGCGATGGTCAATTGGTTTGTACCTCCACTTTACCTACTCCTACACAGCGTCTGTTTTCGCCACTGTCGTTGTTACAAAAATATTTAAGCATACCAACATATTCTACCATATTGTAATGTGCGACTATTTTATTAATATTAATACAAATGTAATGAATTATTTATGTATAATATAACTGTATATTCTAATGTTCAAACAAATTACTGTTTCATATGTATTACAAGCTGTTTCATATGTACTGTTTCATATGATTGATTTATTTAATCATAATTGATTAAATAAATCAATCATCAATTTTATACAGAGATAAATTTTAATTCTATCTGCACGAAATCTAACATCAGTAACATCTTTGGTGTCCATAAGCAAAAGACTTCTCTCGCCAGTAGAGTTTTCTTGTTAGCTATAATTACTAAAAAAACATACCTTCATGTAAATCTTGCAAGTACCAGGATCCCACGAGTTGGTTGGTATATGAGAAATATGTATTCAGGTCACATGATGTAAAACCATTTTACATAGTTATTAGATAAGATCATAGGAACTTTGTCACGAATGTTAAAATGGATGTTATGAAGTTTTATGAACCTAAAAACCTTATAATTTGAGCAATTGAAAGACATTTACAGCAATATTCCATAATATGAATATACTTGGACAGCTTCACTTAATATACTTTAATGTTCTAAAACAACAAAATTAGCCAACCGGTTGCGCTTTTACAGCATCTTTAGGACTGTGGTAATTTAATTTTAAGTGAGTAAATTTAAACCCCTTTACTAATAAAAAACTTACGCGCCCGTTGATCTAGTGTGTAAATTCACTTTTGCTAACAAAAAATGAAGTTACACACCAGATCAACGGGCGCGTAAGTCTTGGTAAGGGGGAAATAGTGCAAATATTGAGAGAAGCCGGTTGGCTAATTTTGTTAATTTAGAGTTAGGACATTAAAAAAATATACAAATTAAAACAGTATACGTGTATTCATATGTAAAATAGAACAAAATTTTCATCAAAAACAAATCGATGTTTTTATCCCCAGACAAAAAATAGGGACACAAAAAAATTCGGACAGAAGTATCTTCACGCCCATATCCCCGAAGAGGTGGACAGAGGTACAAACAATGCACCCTTGACTAGCCGAAGAGACTAACGGCCAATATTAATAATCAATCCTAATCCAAAACGTGCTGTCCAAGATTGATATTTTGATCCATTTTTATGTTATCGCTTGCCAATAACATATCTGTGGACAGGATAAATATGGCAATTAGGTATGGGATAGGCCGCCGGATACGCAGCTATCTAGATTGCTTGAAATCCATTAGATTGAGATACATAATTAACATTGGCCATAAGACTAACGGGTAATCACGGGTTCTTAAAATAAGTCCCAAAATTTGTTATTTTTGGTTTTTGTGATAGAAGATTGAAAATACATATTTGGTATTTTTGTTAGAAAATTTAATATACACATTTTCTATTTTTTTCCCTCCCGGGGATCGAACCTGGAACCTCAAGTTCGACACCGACCACTAGACCGCAGAAGCGGGCACATCTATAATTCGAAATTTACCAATATCCAATATTTCAAGACTAATACTCAATTAAGTACGTACTAAAATTCCTTTCCTTATCTGATTTCATCCTAAAACTTGCAAAATTCACGTGCTTTGTATATCCACCTGCCGGCTAATGATGTCATCCTTGATGCCTCATCGACAAAGGTTACGTTATACACGTCCCAAAACAAAAAAAAAAGATCTTAATCATTCGGATAATTTAATTCAAAACCAAATGTTTGTGTATACTAATATAAAACTGTTGTTAGTAAGAACGAGTTCATAGACTTCTCGATTGTTTGTATCATAAATGCGAAAGTCATCGTGACAAAACCGCTATAAATGGCTAAACCGCCAAAACAATTTTGATGAAATTCGACTTGGAAATCAATGAAGATACATAGTAAAATATCTCAGACCAATAAATACTTTATCCGATATCTCTGACGAAACACACACGCAACAAATTTTCAAAACGTAAGTCAGCAAAATTATAGAAATTGCATGTTTACAATGAAAACTTAGGAAATTACGCTCTTCTTTTTAATACTCTTAATATTATAAATGCGAAAGTTTGTATGTTTGTTTGTTACTTCTTCACGCAAAAACTGCTGAATCGATGTTCATGGTTTTTGGCACACACATAGAGGGTAACTTTTATTAACACATGTGATAGTTTTTATCCCGAAAAAATGTTTCGGGGGGACTATTAACCACTATTAGGTTTAACAGCCTTTTTGGTGGAGGGTTTATCGCACACGCATACCACCAACGGCCATATGCGAAACTCGGGTTCGATTTCAGATATTTGTGTGAAGAACATTTAAATGTCGGTATATCTGGGTCTGAATGTTAATTAAATTTATTCTAGACTTCTACGTATTGGTGTCGTTGACTAACAAACATAATACATCAATTTGCTTACTTTGAGGTTATATCAAGTTGTGTAATTTGTAAGGGAGTGTTATATAACATTCAATTTTTTTTCATATTTCGTAGTTTTTTTTTTAATTTTCTAATAGTTCTCGCTAGCAAATGTTAAGTACTTAACTATATTTTTAGAGTAAATATAAATTACATTTAATCGCTAAAGTCAATCGTTAATATAATATGTAATAGTACCTAGTACCTACTAACGATTTTTTTGTGGTTCTTTTTCCCCGTGTTACTTTTGGTTGGTTTGGGTTAGGCTCCTTTGTAGAATAGAATAGTTGCCTTCCTACCAAGCAGCTCGTAAAAGGCGAGTATAGGCTTACCGTCACTAACACCGTGGCTTTCTAATAGGTGGTAGAGTTTCGCAGCAACTCGCCCTGATTGGTAAAACCGCCTTACCTATTCCTGCCGCTATAACGTCAGTGCTTGCCGTTGACGTGTTCCGGTTCGGAGGTTAAGGTAGCCGATAAACTTACTTTTGCTCGAGGTCTAACATCTCGGCCTCAGGTTGGCAACGCACCATTACCACCTTTGGTGTCTCTAGGCGGCGGGAATTTCTTAACATCAGGAAATCTGTCTGCTTGTTTGCCTTCCAATATCATAAACATAAAAAAAAGGTATATTTTGGGAACATTTTAGATTTAGACTTATTCCTTACTCTCAAGTAGGACGTGTTGTCCCATTAATAAAAAGCGCCTCCAAGGCGACAGTTATAAATATTCAAGTCAGCATTAGACTTGAACTTCGTGATTTGTATGCAACGTATACGTAAGCAAGTTATAATTTGCACTCAAATGTACCGTACTTTTAGAGTTCCATAGCCGGATGGCAAAAACGTAACGTTTATATTATAATATAAGAATGTATATAACTATATCGCCTCTGTGGCCTAGCTGTTCGGTGTTTGACTTGACTGTGTGAAGTCCCGGGTTCGAATCTCGGGTCGGGCAACAAAAAGAAAATTTGGGTTTTCCAATTTTCTAATAAAAAAAATGTTGCTCGGGATTGATATGTGCCCGGTAGGCTTGCCACCTATCACATTGTGGGACTTAGTGTCTTCGGCTAGTCGTGGGTGCCCTGGTTGTGCCTCTACATAGCTCTTCGGGGATATGGGCATGAAGATACTTTTTTTATGTATGTAACGTATGAATGTAATACATTTTTGTAAATTAGTTTCTTTTGCCAGATCTTCCCAGTGAGTGGTCACGTTTCCAACTGATGGCAATTTTTAGATTTATATAGACTCATCAGAAGAATCTTTGTGTGGTCTATAAGAAATAAATATATTCTTATGGATTCGACAGTTTAATTTGTCTGTCCGTTCGTGTGTTATCGCCTTTTTATTCCCAAACTATTAGGACTACACAGTTGATACTGGTAAGTAGGTAATAGGCTGGTCGGATCTTTGAACCAAAATGGAACCCTCTTTCAACAAAAATGGAACTGAAACAAAAAGTGGAATAATCCAATAATCTAGTTTAAACCGACTACAAAATGCAGGAGGTTCTTGATTCTATGTTTTTTATGTATGTTACATGACTACTCGGCCAATAGTTAATCGATGTTTATGGTCGTTATTTAGAAAGATAGGTCATAGAGTGGTCAAGTGATTATGAGGTCTTCAAGATAAGTGAGAGATGTATGCATTATTAAGTGTAACTCAAAAACTACTAGTAGGATGTTGATAAAATTTACGTGGGGCCATTTCAAAAACATTTGTTATCTTTCGATATAAGGACGTGGTACCAAATGAAATAATTGGACTCGGTTATTGCAGTTTCACTGCGCTTGATCAATTATTATACTAGATCAGAGGTATTCAAGCTTATGTGTAACGCCTACTATGAAAATCAGTGATTTTGAAGCACCCCTTCCCGTTTTTTCTCGTCAAAAACCACAATAGTAACATATATGTCTCACCTGTAGTTTAATTAAACCATTTTTCAGGTTTCCTTACCTTCCCTTTTCCCTACCTCATCTGGAAGCCTAGACCTGCGCCCACAAAGGGGGCGTTATCGCCTACTTTGGGAAAGACTGTACTAGATAATACGAGCGATGAGGTCGTCACATCCCAACACCGACATAATAGACATAGTTTGTACGATTGTGCTATTGATCTGCATGATTGGGTACGAAATGGCCAATCACTTCACTAGATATTCAACGACCTAAATGAAAAATTTGGTTCACATGTACCCATAATATATGCGAAATTGTTGCATGTAATTATTTTTTGTTGGAATAATTACGCTACCTCGAATTAAGAAATGTGTTACATAATATTTTGCATGTCAAGTAGCGTTAATGCTTGCTGATTACACGTATGAGAACTTAGTATAAAAAGCACAAAAAAATATGTACGTCAATACATGTTTAATAGACAAAAAGACGGGTTGCACTCCGGGAGTGCCGGCAGAAGTGAAAACTTTAATATTAACGTTGTGCACTTTTAATATTTTGGAATGGTTAGGGAATAATTTTGCACGAATTGCTTTAATTATCAGTATGAAAGTACTAACATTTATGTGGTAGAATAAATACAACATTCATTTGTTGTGCTATCGTACACAAACATGATAACACGAAATTTTCGCGCAAGCGCACTGCGCCGTCTTGCGAATTTTCGATCAGGTCACGTGTCCTGACGCGAGTTTAGAAGTTTTTACCCATTCCAAACAAAGTGCGCAACGCCGCTAAAAAAGTTTTCACAACAAAAGTTTGTAATAAATAAGTGCAGTAAAACTCACGATTTAATCATTGTATTTTCGAAAGGTAGCAAATGATTCCGAGATAGTCCCACATACATTTTATCAAGTAGTTCTGAATTAAAACACATGTTGTCTCACACAGACGAAAATCTACGCATTGTGTATAACTCAAAAACCACTAGCCGTTTCCAAACATGTGATATGGGAACACCCATAGATTTAGGATGTGATAGATAGATAGACATTCAGTTAACGTCGCCTTTGTGGTCTAGCGGTTTAGGTGTTAGACTTGACTGCACGAGATCCCGGGTTCGAATCGGGCAAAAAAAAAGAAAATTTGGGTTTACCAATTTTCTAATAAAAAATGTAGCTCGGGATTTGATATGTGCCCGGTTGTCGATAAGCTTGCCACCTATCACATGGTGGGCTTAGTGTCTTCGGCTAGTCGTGGGAGCCCTGGTTGTGCCTCTGCCTACCTCTTCGGGGATATGCGCGTGGTGATACTTTTTTTTATAACTAAACTAAAACTCAGTAGCAAGATTCCGTCCTAGCTTGTAAAAATGTAACCGTGCAACGAGGCTAATGCATTCCATACTTATGTATAAATTCATCATTCGTCTCACACTATTGCTAAGCTGAATACAGGATCTGATTTGTTTAGAAAGCGATTTGATCAGCCTTAAGTTGGTGAACCGAAACACGGTAGAAAACCACAACATCGGATAGTTTTCACTCTATGTAGGGCGCAAACGGTCAACCTGCTCGCTATTGACGGACAAATACGACAAAAAGGAAATACATTTTTGTATTATTATTTCGGTTTTATGATTTTCACTCCAGACTACAGTTGGTATTAGAAGCAAAGAGTATATAAATACTACGTAATAAGAGGCGGATAGTGCATAGATATATATCAAACCCGAATTTTGTATAAAGTTTGGCTTGAGTGACACAACACACTTGACAGACACATGGTGAAAAGGTATAACCCGTTTAGTTTGAAAGTAAGTCTAAAGACATTTAGATTTAAGGCAACTAGTGTCATATGATTTAGGTGAATAAAAACATAGAAAACTTGACACTTATTTTTTTATAGAAATGTTGCGCCAAACTGATTATAAGTACAATTGAATTCAATATTTGGGATTTTTGGACACCACCGACATAACTGTGATTTGGCCAATGACACATACAAAACTTATCTCGAGCTTTGACGTTTACAATTTAGAACAAAAAATTAAAAATGGTAAACGTCAAAAGTTTGACATTGCATATATTATGGAGGGTAGAGGTAAGGAGAACCGTCTCATACGGGAGAAAGCTTGAAAAAGTGTCCAACTTTCAGCACTAAATAACAGTTCAAAAATCCTCCAGAATGGCGCTAGCGTAGGCACAGTGTATGATATGAATTAAGCAGTTTTTAACTGATTGAAGTATGCTGAGTCAGGAAATTTAATCTATTTAAGGCAGCGTTGCCAGAACGTTACTTTTGTAACATTTTACATTACTTTTGACCGTCCAATGGTATTTCTATGTTACACGACACAAAATGTTACTTATGCGTTACTTTTTCGACTTTTAAACAAAAAATATCGTTAATCAGAATGCGATTGAGAATATTACATTTTTTTTTCTCATGTTGGCGCGATTGAAACCAACATGATACGAATATTCAACGTGACGGGATTAGCGGGAGGACCGATGCGATTACAATATGCGATTTGGAGTCGCATTCATATGTGTCAAATCGACTTATTCATTCACTTCCGTGTATTTATCTATATTTCATCCCGTTTATGCATGCGACCAAGAGACATTATTCTATCAACAAACAATTATTACGATTTTTCTAAGTTCTAATAAGAGGGACAAGAAACCTTTTTAAAATTTTTTGTTTTCATTTTTGGCAAAGCGGGTTGGTATTGAACGACATTTCTAAATTGGTTGGTATACTACTTAGATACAAATAACTAACAGTTACGTACGTTTTTTTCTTTTTAGCACCGGCAGTCGATTATTCGATCAATAATTATTAAGATTTATTTTTAGTTTAATTAAAGGGGCGGAAACCTTTTTTGTCTTTTGTATTCGTTGATGACAAAGCAGGTTGGTATTGAATGAGATTCCTAAATGGGTTAGTATATTTTTTAGATATAAACTGTTACGTTTTTTCTTTTCAGCATCACCTCGCCATTAGTTTTTTTTATATGTTATAGGAAGGCAAACAAGCAGACGGATTTCCCGATGGTAAGAAATTCACGCCGCCTAGAGACACCAAAGGTAGTAATGGTGCTTTGCCAACCTGAGGCCGGGATGTTAGGCCTCGAGCAAAAATAAGTTTCCTGGCTACCTTACCCTCCGAACCGGAACACGTCATGACGTTATGGCGGCAGGAATAGGTAAGGCGGTGGTACCAATCCGGGCGAGTCGCTGCCAAACTCTACCACTTAGTCGGATGTCACGGTGTTAGTGATGGTAAGCCTATGCTCGCCTTTTACGAGCTGCCTGGCCAAGGAAGGCAGATGGTCAATTCTACAAAGGAGCCCGGACCAACACGGGGAAACAATGGGTTGTTGATTTTTTTAAGCTTCATAAAAGGGACAAGAAACCTTTTTTAGTTTTTTGTATTAGTATTGATTTTTAGTGTTTGTGTTAGTATTGATTTAAAGACATTTTTAAATTGGTTGGTATATTACTTAGACGTAATGCGAATGAATGTCTGTTTTTTTTTCAGCAATGCCAGTTGATTATGCGATGAAAAGTTGCCCATTACAAGCCGTGCAAAAACATATTACTATAACCTTGCTTGCAATATAGTATTGCCATCCCTTTCTAACTAATACACACAGAATACGAAACTGAAATGAAGTTAGTCGCCAACCGTTTCTAATCACTCGTTGCACAGCTTGTACTAATTTTTACGGTTAATAAATAGGTCAAGGATCGTCTGTAAGTTTTATGTTATGAATAAATTGCCATAATAACACATTGCGCAGTTTAGTAGTTTCAACAGTAAAAAAAAACAACGTTATGTTACTTTTTTCGCCAAAAAGTTACTTTTTGGTCAGTGTCGTGTTACTTTTGACTATCTGCCACTGGCAACACTGATTTTGCGATTTTGAACTTTCAGCGCCTTCTTTAAATTTACGCTGTGGCTGCTGTAGCGCCACCCTTGCTCGGGCTGAGCACTCTGCTCGGCCCACAAAGTTCGGTGAAGTTGCATAAAATCGTAAGATTAGCGACAAGTTAGTCATTCAAAAAAAAGCCACCCTTGCTTAACAGATTTTAACGGACACTTTTTCACACATAGAGATGGTTCTCCTTACCTCTACCCTCCATAATTGCATAACAGAAATTTTCGCAAAAAAAAAAGTCATAGACGTCAAAATACATTTCTTTTTCAAAATACTATTTTTTTTTAATTCAAGGATAAAATTTGTAATTAATAATGTGAGATAAATATGACGACCCTAAATGTAATTATTATAAATCTAGATTTTGTAAGGGTTAGCAAAATGCGATTGTCCGAAATGCGTAGTTAGGCCAGCCACAGACCTAGCCCCTACACAAATCCACTCAATCCTGACGTGTATGCCAGGTACATACATAGATTGGTTTACATTTGCTGCGTTCGAATTTTGTCGAAACCGAATTCTGTTCCAAAATTCCGAATGTATGTGGCGGATCTTACACAATTGAGCTCTTTCTACTGTATGACTACATTCAGAATATTTTTACAAAGACGAAATGTGCTAATTATTTTAGCACTTCGTGTAAAAGAAATGTAACGGTTAATATAATGCAGATTTGCCCTGCTTCTTCGACACTCAATGCTTTGTTTAGACAAATGCAGATTTGGAGCCTTTTTACCGTCTAAAACAATTATTGTGACTTATATTATAGCTATTGCTAAATCCTAATGGCTGCAGTACACATTGGGCCAAGTTGGTAGGCCAACATATCAGATCACAATGGTCACCGTTCACATAAATATAGATGTTTTAGATGGTTGTAAATATGCCTTCCAACAAAAGTAACTTTGGAGAAAAATTTGTTTCCATTTTCCCTGTAATATTAAATTTAATAAGTCCAGTCGGATGCAAACTAATTTAAAAAAATGAGAATTAACAATAAGTTCAGGAGAAGGTGGAAGGTATACAGTTCGAATCTTACATATTTTTTATGTATGTTATCAATCAATCAAGTCATTTTTTTTATTTAGTATTTTAGAGCGTACTTCCAAGGTGGTTCTCTTGCCGCCAAATCTGTATGGGAAGATAGAATCCCAGGGAAATCGAGAAAATGCTTGATTTTTTCATATACTACAATGTAAATGTTTTACTTCGCTTCTAATAGACTATCTGTAACCCGCGGCTATGCTCGCGTGGCAGTTAATATATTTACTGTTTATAGCCCATTAACAATAAATTTCATACAAACTTTCTACCCCAATTTCATCCCCTTAGGGGTAGAGTTTCAAGAAACGCTTAAATTTTTCATAATTTAATAAAACTTAAAAAATTAAGGTCTTCCATATAAACTTTCAACTCCTGTATTACCCCATGGGGATAAAATTTCCAAAATTTTGTCCTAAATGGTTGTCGACTCAATAAAACGATCCAACTCACTAAATTTTATAGCTGCAACTTCAACAGTTTTTGTTCGGCGATGATGAATCCGTCAGGACATGTTATTTTACAAGTATATATATTATATAAGTATATTTCATACCCGTAAAAATATAGGAATCGAACATTAAACCTCCTCCTTTTTCATAATTCGGTTAAAATTATTTATCGGTCTTATATCTTAACTAAGCGATATGTACCAGATATAAGAATAATATGAACCACATATAATTAATTACCTAACTTATTTGCGAGAATAGGGATGCTTCGTGTACTGTTTCATTATCTATTTTGCATATTATGCATTCATCGACCTATATTTTCCTAACCCATTTATTTCATAGAGATCGTTTGTATTTCGTAGACGATTAAACGAAAATTAAGGACATTTAAACACCATTACTAAAATGAGGCCATCAATAGCATCTGTACCGAGAACTCTGTACTCTATTTTACACCCACCATTAATTGAACTTTATTAGATCTTCAATCAAATATTATTCACAATGGAATAAAAACTAATTGTTGGTAAGATCAATGGTTATAGAATAGAACAACTCTTTATCGTGCACCAAATACATGAAAAATACGCTAAAAATAAATCTAAATGTTACACAGGCGGCATTTTCTCCAAAACAGGCATATGATTTGGAAATACAATCAAAGAAATGTCAATACACGAAAAAGAAATAAAATGCGCAAAATATTAATTCGGTATAGAAATGATCTTATAGATTTTTAACAGTTATTCCATTTAAAAGTACTTATTATTTTTGGTTAGCAAATCTTGATTTGTTTCGGTTGTTCAGAATATGGGATTTCTACAGAAATCAGATATATAGGTACATACTTACCAAACTACTTTCCAAAAACGTTTCACTACGTGCACTTGTGGTATTACTTATGTGTTTTTTTGTTATTGGCATTTGCGTTAGCATTTGCCATTAGTCAAGTTACCCGGTTTAATAAAATCAGTCTAAAATTGTTCAAAATTAATTAGCTATTAGTAGTCAAAGAGTCATTTCAGGGTGAGTCAGTGAGGCGGTGGCCTCTTACTCAAACTCATTGAGAGACTTTTGGCGGGAACGAGGAAAATATATTATACGATACACACATTTTTCATGATTATTTCATTTTCGCACTTTCATTGACTAATTGACTAATTTCACTAAATAATAACACGAAATTCAATAATCAAGATAAAACTACTACCATTTTTTATCTCTATGGCGCCAAAACGCAGTTCAGTTTCCGTTCATAATAAGAGGGATTTACTCGCATTACCCGTAGTCATGGCAACAATAAGATAAAGGGGCGAGGTGGAATCCAGCCCTACTTTAAATTCTATCGACGTTTGCTAAATAATCGTCAAAAACACTGATCAATCAGTGTTTTGACAATTATTACTCATTTTGCTTGTTTTTAATAACAATGTAAACAAGCAGATTTCCTGATACATATAATAAGGACTTAATCAAAACCTACTTTAGAAAAAAATGTGTGTGTGTGTGTGTGTGTGAGACGCAAAATCTACGCAAATCCTAGACATTAACTGCTTTGACCGCCTCGATGGAATAGTGGCTAAATAGCGTACACGCCTAACTACATCGACTAACCGCGAGATTCGGGTTCGATTCCCGACGGGTGCAGGCATTTGTGTGATGAACATTTAGATGTCTGCATTTCCGTGTTTGGGTGTTTATTAAATGTGTTCTGGTATGTATTTAAGTATTTCTATGTATTAGAATCATTGAGTAACACCCATAACACATATAATTTGCTTACTTTGGGGTTAGATTCAATTTGTGTGACTAATCCAGGAATATTTATTTATTTACATTACCTTTATATTTTATCATACGAATAAAACTCTATGGGTACAGAAACATACACTTGCACTTTTTAAACACTGTCCACAGCTGCAGAAAACAAGACCTTTATAAATATTTAGAAAGTAATATCGTAAAGTACACAAGATTTTAACTTTCACGATAAACTTACGTAATTAATGTGTTACCAGTTAACGTACGCCCATAAAAAAATCTTATTTGAACATATCATTAAATATTATTGTTATAAGCCACACACTTTCATAATAGTAATGACCATACTTGGTAAAACTCGTACCTACCTGTTTTGTTGAAAATTAAAATGTACGAAGATGTACAATAAGCCAATCTTGCAAAGTGCAAGCCGCATTTCAATTCCAAAAGTCTGTAACATTGAGTCCGCACTGCGAATTTTTACCGCGTGTTTTTTTTTCACGCGAAAATAAATTTGTATCAGATCACACCGTTTTTCCCGTAAAGCTTTCACCGCCAGTGCGGATACTCGTGTAAGATTTAATATGTTACTGAATTGCGAGGAAAAAAACAGCTCGATAAACTTTCGCAGTGCAGACTAGCTTTTTTTATTAAAAACCTTAGGTTTTAAATAAAAAGTTCTTAAATCAGGACAAAACAAGTGTACATAGTTTGTTAATTGATACCTAAAATATGAAAGTTTATAAGTTAGTGTATGTTTGTCTCAATCATACCTCAACTAGTTAACTTTGTCATGTAGTTACCTAGTAGGTATTGAGAAAGCTATCCAAGCAATTTTTGAAACTGGGACAGCTACGTTGGTAATAGCAAAATATTTACCCTTTTAGTTTTAATTTTGAGAAATATATAGGTATTTGTGTGTCCTAAAGAGGTATCAGTTAATAATAGTTTTTTTTTAAATGGCGGCAAATTCTAATATTTTCCCCTAGGTATAAACTTTGTAATGAAAATGCAAAAAAATGTATAAGATGTATAGTGTAATATTTTTCTTTTTCACGCAATACTCGGCAAAGACGACTAGGTACCTACTTACTGTAGTATTTAGGCCCTACCTTTCATTATTGTATAGGTAGGTATAATAGGTAGTGTATCACGCAATTTAAAAAAACGTAGTTAATTGTAGACGACGTACGAATTGGACGTACCTACATAGTACCTACCTACGGATTTTTTTAGGCAACGTATTCATAATATATTTTCTGATATACCTACTGTGTTTAACGGTTAAATAGGTAGTTAATTAACCTACCTACTCATTTAAGCAATGATCCGTACCTAGGTCCAACTAGGTACTATCTGATTTAATAGGATGAAACCTATTTTATGACAAATTTAGTAGGTACGTAGTTCAAGAGCAAGCGGTTAAATCAATTTTAATACCTCCCTAAAAAGTATAATTTAAAACATTATAATAATAGCCAAGAGGTCTAAAAGTTTAAAGTCTTTAAAATGTATTTTTTTAAATATTTTGCGTCCTTGTATTAGTTGTATTACGTAATGAGTTACTACTCTTAATCCTGAGTAATAAATTTTATTCTCCACTAAAGAAAAAGCCTACCTACCTACTACTTAACCCGTCATACGGACCTAACATGAACCACAGAATATACCTACCCCTACATGAAAGCAATACGCATGACAGGCTATCTACTAAATTAAACTAAAAATGACTTGATACGGCTAAAGCAAACATGACTTGACATGGACGAGGTAGGTTTAACGGGTATAGGTACAAGTTGGTACTTATACCATCATCATCATTATTATGCGCAAAAACTGCCAAAATTAAAAGTCAAAACAACTCAATCACCCACAGATTATACCCCTAAACAATCACCTAGTAGGCGTACCCCCAGCTGTCCGTAATAGCAGTAATCCCTTACCATACTCATTGCCTACCCGTTTGCCTCCTATTCAATAAAGAAAAAAAATGAAAAAAACTTACCACATCTATCCAACCATCCCTCCACCCGGCAAGGGTAAGTTATCACCGATATTGCATCACTGTTCATTTTGTACACAAATCACAAAACACTGGGTTCACACAAGAGCATACCCACACTTTACATTTCACTATCACACAGTGTAGCTAATGGAACAGTGGAACATAGCGACTTCTCAAACGCCGCACCTCACTTTCACTGCCTCAGCCTGCCGATAAAAATACAACTATGTTAATCATTGATCACCGTTTCACTATTGACTTGTTACGGTCATTACTTCGTACGAATAACCGAGTATTTGTCCGAAGAAATGGCATTGGAACTACAATATTTAAACGCAGTAAAACTGCAATCAGAAGAAACTTTGTTCACGTGGACCTTACAAGGTGGTATAGTAGGTACCTACTACTATTTAAATTATGCGCTTCGGCTTCACACTTTTTACTCTTTTTACACTTTATACTTGTATTTTTAAATTGGCTAAGCTAATTTGAATTTAAGCAAAACGATTAATTACCTATGTAATAAAAATTCTATAATAATGCCTACCTAGATCTTTAAAATACATTCGCATTTCCGAAGCTTGACGAATACCTATAGCCGAAGCGCATAATTTAAATAGTACTAGGTACTATACCTACCTACTAGCAAACCTATTAGCTTTAAACATTGTACGCATCATGTATAGGTAGGTACCTAGGTATTAAGTATAAAATTATCTTTTTTGTAATGTTTTAGGCGATAGATAAAAATAGCTAGACATACCTAACTTCCTGACTACTAACTAGTTATTAACTGTGTAAGAAGAATATTAATACCTAATATTTGCCTTTAATCAATCAATCAATCATATTCAGATGTCACTAATCCGAAATCAATTTGGCAGTTATGTATTAACAAAGACAATGCCTATATTAAACCCATTTACTAGGTAATCTCTGGTATTAAATAGCAGAACTAGTCATAAGGTGCTTTAGAATTCGCGATGCATTGGCTAACAAGTTTACATAAAAACAGCATAGACTTGACCAAGTTTAATGATCATTATTATACCTAAGATATGTAGATAGGTATTAAGTTGAATCAATGAAATTTAAACCTCAGACCAGAAAAATACTTTTTTATGGTCTGGGCTTCAAACTGCCAAAACTCGTGCAATAATTGTTAGATAATTACCTATAAAACATTATGGTAACCAACCCACTAATATCTAATTAAATATTATGATTAAACAGCTAATAATCACTTAGGATATCAAACAAATTGGTACCTACCTGGGTATATACAACGTACATTTTCATGTACCTATTTGTTCGTTTAAACTATGTACTAGGTAGGTACTTATGGGGTTTCTATTTTTCTACAACGTTAGGGCCAAATACACGTACCTGAGTTAAATTTAATAATGGGTTGAAACAGTCAAGGGGTGGTTATACTCAATGTTAATTCCTAGCTGACACAGAGTTGAATTTTTAACTTAATAAGTTGCCAGCGGCTCTTAAATAGTAAATATTTTAAAATAAAAATTATCACTCGAATAAAAAAAAATATATAAAACATAACATATGTACTTACATTAAAATAATCAAATCCGTAAAAACATAAAATTCATTAATATTTACGTAAGTACTCGTACTCGTACACGTGACACTGAAAATTCCAGACGCACGGACACAACCTCCCTCGTTACTTGCGCACAAAAACTAAATTCAGATTTTGTTTTGTGTGACAGTTAGAAATGTTGGCATCTCGTCATTCAACAAGAACATTGAGTGCCGTCGTTCAATTGACATTCGTCTTTAACTCCAAGCAATTAAAACTATTTTGGAATGAAAATAGTACATGAATAAGCAATAGGACTTTTCCCTTTCATGTATTTAATATTGAACGGTGAACCGCCTATTTCGGCTTTTCAGAACACTGCGCGCGCACTGGAAGATGTTCTACTATACCCAGTACCCACTAAGTGGAAAAAGAATTACACATACGTGCCTACCTATTGCACGATACAACCTTGCTATTCACTTTATTGTATACTACCTATAATACCCGGCTTCGCCCGGGAGTTGATATGAGATTACGCGGTAGTTGAAATAAAAAAAAAATAAACTTTCACGTAATAGTAAAAAAAATATTAAAACATTCGCACTATTTGCTTATAAACAACATTTTTCATTTTATTTTCTGGAGTATATATACGTATAATATATAGATTTTTCGGATTTCCTACCCTTGAGCAAGCTGCATATAGCTGACCGTGAGAGAAGCAGGGTTCTTTGAGGTTAATGTCACAATATTTTAAAGTTTGTCCTTGCGCTTTGTTAATTATCAAACTAAAAGCTAATTTAATTGGAAATTGCAATCTTTTAAATTGAAATGGCAATTCAGAAGAGATCAGTGGTATTCTAGGTATAAATACTGTTTGTCCGTTGTTCTTTCCAGAAATAAGTACAGCTTCAATAATATTATTCGATAGCTGTTTTACGATAATTTATCATTAATAATTTGAATAACTAAACTTATCTCACTTCAACTCCAAAACAAAAGCTACCTAATGCTGTATAAATATACAAAATTTATTATAGAAACACATGTCATTTAAGAATTTGTTGAAATTGGAATTTCAAATTTTGCGCCATTTCTACACGTCATGCTTTTATTGCTCGCAGCGCCTTTCGAAACGCAACTCAAATAATCGTTGTTCTGAATGGAGTTCAACTACTCGACAACAGATGGCGCTACTACTTAGGAATTGGAAAAGCCCTTATATCTTTTTAAAACTTAAATCTAAATTAAAACGGGAACTTTCTTGTTCGAGGGGGGATAAAGGGCTATTGCACTGTATAAGTCCCTTTATCGTATCGGGAATCCTTTTTAAGTTTTGTCGGCACGCACATTTTATCAACTTAGTTTTATTATATAATATAATATAATGATAATGATATATACATTTTACGATTTAAAATACCAATCCAAAATGGCGACCCATACAAATCCATTCAAATTCCGAATTTTCTTTTGGATTTGTTGCGTTCGGATTGTTTTAAAAACAGAATTTCGTAACAAAATCCAGAATGTACTTACGTGGCGGGCCAATATTCCCTGATATTTCAGTCAGAATCTGGGGGCCTACCATAAGCTTTGACAAAACAGTCTTTTAAAAGGAAAAGTCTTACTTCTGTCATAAAATATCATTACCATAGATCATTACTTTAGTTCGTACCATGAGCTTTTAAATAAGTCTTGTTTTATTACCGCAATGAACGAATAATTTTTGTAAATTTTGTCTATTACATGCTAAAATTTTTTTTATTCTTCTTCCTTTTTATAAATATGGCTTTCAAATGTTTTTCACAATACAATTAGCCAGTTAAAAGTATAAAACTTACTTAGATACGTCCCCTTCTGACACACTAAGATTCCTTAGTTACTTATACATAAAATAAATCCCTAGATTTTGGACAATATTTTTAGAAAATACGTAGTACCTTAGGCGGTTACATTCCTAACAATGACTTACTCGAGCGTAGCGGCCTCTCGTTTATTTCTATCTATATCGCCTCAAGCAGTCCGGCGACGGACATGACTTCTTGAGATCCCGGGTTCGTTACCTGGGTCGGGCAACAAAAAAGTTACATAATGCGTATTTTCAATTTTATAATATTAAATATCGTTGCCCGGGATTAGATATATGGCCAGTTGGCGATAGGCTTGTCACCTATCACCAAAGTGTATAATAATCACAAACTAGTAAGAGATTAGAGAACTGCACGTTCAGGCCGCCATCTGGGAAACATTGGCGTTAAACCGTATGCTAGAATTAACACATCTAATATTTGTATTTCTTTTTTTAATTGCAAGTAAGCTGAAGAAACTGAGAAGTTATCTACACAGCCAAGTTTTGAAATGAAAAAGCAGGCGGGCTAGTCCACGTTATTAATAATTGCAATGTGATTTTTATAATAAAAAAATCAATAATTTTAATCATATTTTATTTATTTTCTGTCAAAGATATTTCAATAATGCAATACATAATTGTAAATGTGACATAATGTCTAGGACAATTCTGCTGCTACCAAGTTGCTCTGCACACCCAAGTTTTCCGTGACCTGAACATAATATTGAATTAACGAACGCTCTTTGAGAAATAAAAAGTCAAAATTGAGACATTGAAGGACTCAATAGTTTCCTTTGAGTTTCACCATCGAACATTGCGTCAAAATTTAAAGATTTGTTTGTGCACATCACATTGATGGCACACACAAATCACCTTGTAATTCTGAAGACATTTCTTATCACATACTATGCTTTGGTACTTACTTTTGCTCGAGGTCTAACATCTCGGCCTCATGTTAGCAACGCACCATTACCACCTTTGTTATCTCTAGGCAGTCTGAATTTCTTACCATCAGGAAATCCTGCTTGTTTGCATTCCAATATCATATCAAAAAATATGTAAGTTGTTATAAACCATATAGGAGATTAATTAAAAATAAAAATAACCGCAATCTTATACTTTCAACAAAACAAATTGAATTACAGCGAGACAAACTAACTTTACTGATTCAATAATTTTCAAAGAGTAACATTCAAACTATGACATTACAAAAAAGTAGGCAGTGACTTTTTAAACGGGCAGAAGTTCCCCGTAGGTAAGTTGACAGTAGCAAATAATCGGCTCGAATAAGGCGCGCACAGGCTAATATTATAGACGCGTCCCTAACACTTGCTATTCCTTCCATAAGATCCGCACTACTCCTCCAACAATATATATATTTAAAAAACAGTTATAACGGTATTATTACCTAATGCATTCCAAACCTGGGACTTTACAACAAAAGAGCGTAGTTATTGCTTGCGGTCGGTAACGCGTCTGTGGGATCTCTCGTGTCACGACTAACTGAAAATTTAAGTCTCACAATGTAACAGATGCACAGAACAATTATCGTACTCCGACAAGAAATTCGAATACATACAAATACTGTGGGATCAAAATGTCACAGCGCCATCTCTTGGTGCCCACAAACATAAGTAGATTTTGTAGGATATCCGACCCTGCCATTGTTTTCATTGGAATGTTTTGGAAATAACAAGATCAAACTAAAATTTCAATGATATACATGTTGTAATCTATTAATTAATAAACACAGAAATAGTTAACTGTATATTATCACAATTTAAGTTTTATCAATAAATTAAAAACAACAACATACTAGAACACTTTTTATTTTTACTCGAATTTTAAACAAATCGTTCTTCTATTACAGACATGTTATATTACATGTTTTACATACTGGGAAATGATACAAACAAAGCTTTTTTATGGTTTCTTTCGACGTTGTTGAAAACACAAAAATTATTTCACTATCTCATTTCTCTAGGTATATCAGTATCGTTAAACTTTTATTCCGTAATGGAGGAATCAGAGCTATACTTTAAAATATGGAAAACCACTTCAATACATTAGAATCACAAGAAAATATAGATAATGCGTATGATAATGCGTAGGTACACAAATTCACCATTTTACCTAAATTCTGCAAATTCTAAACTTCGAACCATAGACCATAGATTCCTTAATGTTGCCATTTGTTTTTTGGCCTTAGCACAATTACTATGTCACTTTGAAATTCAAACATATATTTACACATTTTATTATGGTGATTAATTTGTTTTTGTTTTTATCGTGTATTTAATTTTTGTCACACATAATATAGCTTCAGAAATTACTGCCAATCAAGAGAATATTTAATCAGTTTCCATATTTTTGTTTTTATTTAGTTTTTTAATATTTTTACCTCGAGTTTAATTAATCTAATTAAGTGAAAAGTTATTATATCATATTAATAAAAAAATAAATGTTGAAAAAAACAACAAAAAGGATAAATGATTGATACTTTTTCTTGGAAATAATTTCTGAATCGTAATTCATTACACACTATTTGTGGCGTAAGTCAGGTTATTCATTTTTTTTTTGAAAACTCATTATTGATGAACAACGCATTTGTATTGTCAACATACTACTGGTTACTAGCAGTGATTATTAATATTAATAATTTCTGGTATTGGTATCATTGGCTAACATCAATAAAACAAGCATACAATTTTGGATAATTTGGGGTTAGACCCATTTGTATAATTCTTCTGAAAATCAGTTTTTATTTATGGACATGGAGATTAGCCTGTGATTTTTCCTCAACTTTTTAAAATCATTTCCGAATCTGGCAACATAGCTTTATTTTGTATCAAATTTACTCCATCTCGCGGGACCCATAACAAACAAATGAAACAGTCTAGTGGTATGTAAATATTGTCGACCTCGCCTGAACAGATGGCAATCCTATCGGCAACCGGGCACATGTTAAGTACCGGGCACCGTTGCTTTTATTTTTGAAATTGAACACATATACACATATTGATATAGTCGAATCTTACCCCAGATCACTAGACTACAGAGGCGATAGATTACGAGTGCGAGTTTCAAGTACGAACTATGCATAACAATTAAACTAAACTTATACATACCAACTTATTATTTAAGTATCAACAATTATATTAAAGCAGTAGTGAACGGTCAGGGCATACGAATCCTTTACGAATTTCTTGAAGTGAAGTAGCCGCCTCATCATCTAAAAACATGTTAGTCTTTTAGCTAATTAATAATAATAATAAATCTGCAACTTTTGCTAATTCCCACGGAAAAGGAAGAATAGGTATGTAGAAATAAAAGTTAAGTAGGCAATGTAAGAAATCGATTTTTGTTAATGCCCATGCTTACTTATGTACATGTAATAGTTATACTATCTACAGTAGTAGTTTTTAAATGTAATTACATATTTCTTGTGGTTCAACGGTAGAAGTCTGATGCCTAGAACAAATTTTCAGGTTTTTACCAAACCATTGCACAAGGTTATAAAGCACAATTTTTATGTGGCGGGTAATAAAATACTTAACGAAACGAGAACATTATCTCATCATTATCTACGAAAACAGATTTAAATAGGCGAATTAAATCAAGCCATCAATTTTTCTCACAACAAAGCTGATTTAAATAATTTGAAAATTTAACAATTTTCATTTTGACTTTTGCGTCAACCAAAATTTAACAAATCTTGACATTTAGATGAACTCTTTGGTTTTTTTATTTGTACTTTTTGGTTTACAATGACAGCTTACGTCGCGTGGAAAATAACACTGTCACCCTCAGAACAATATTACTCACAGAGAAGAACTGTATCTACATATACAATAAATGCAACCATAGCCTTACACAGCTACGAGACAGTGGCGCCCCGTAGGTATATCAAACGAAAACTACAAGGAACGGGTTTTTTTTTATTTAATATTTAATTACTTTTTAATTTGTTGATAAAAAAAACAAATTGCCACTTAAATTTAAAAAACTCAAAATCGTTTATTCAACTTACAAAAAAACACTTATAAACGCAAAGGGTACAC
>NJDC01003109.1:119853-135599 GCA_002245475.1 Calephelis virginiensis
AATATACAATAAATGCAACCATAGCCTTACACAGCTACGAGACAGTGGCGCCCCGTAGGTATATCAAACGAAAACTACAAGGAACGGGTTTTTTTATATTTAATATTTAATTACATTTCAAATTTGTTGATAAAAAAAAACAAATTGCCACTAAAATTTAAAAAACTCAAAATCGTTTATTCAACTTACAAAAAACACTTATAAACGCAAAGGGTACACATTACAATAATTAGAAATTTTAGGGGCAACTCAATTTCTTATCAAATAAGGCAATTATATGCATAGAAAATAACAAGTATAACAGAAATTGTTTTTTCACATTTTAATTCTTAATTTTTTACATTTCATCAATAGTTGTTTTTGATGCAAATGCAAGAAAACAGTAAGAATAGGTTAAGGAAACTGTTATAAATCACATTCATGTCTTCATTTGACTTTTTTTTATAATCGTTTACGGACATTTTAAACAAAATTCACCAATTTCACTATTTTCTCAAAATCACTAGCAAGTTAACCTAAAAAGTTTCCAGGCGTAACTTTAATACGTCGAACGTCCTTTTTTTTAAAATATAAATACTTGAGACCAGTGAAAACACCGTAATCTTTAAATTGGAATGATGCGACGAAATCACAACTCACTTAACACAAAATATCGTCACAAATCAATTAATGTACTCGTATTTATAATAATGGCGGCTTCGGATTTCTAACAAACTCGCAGGCCAGTGTGACCGGTTATTTCTAATAAATAATATGAAAAATCAGCAATTCCCTAATTAATTGATTAATAAGCTATTTATTAAAATATAACGTATATATTATAAATAACAATATTTTAATAACACTTGTATGTATATTATTTTTTGGTAGTGCAGCCTATATCAGCACACCCACATACAAATGCAAACATTTTGTATGTGTTAAGTGCGAAAATACGTCTATACGAGAAACAGGATCCTGCTGTCACCAATACGGTTGATTTTTTTTTATTTACATTACATATACCTAATATACCTATCCTATCACACTGTAGGTCTGAAAAGATAGGTAGGTACTGAATAGCCAATGAAATAGCCCCGCTGAATTGAAAAAAGTTACCAGATTTAATAATTATCATCTTGTGGTAGAATTTCTTAATATTCAAATACATAGTTTAATTTTTTCTGTATCTGGCAACACAATATGAACATGTTAAAACGATACGTAGTATCTCTATCTAGTCTGTGGTTAAAACCTCTCGCTGAAAATAAAGCGTGTAATAAAGATTATATGCTTAATTATAAAGAGGAAAATACAGAAATCACAGGGTGCTAGGTCGGGGCTATGAGCAGGATAATGTACTTTTTCGGAAGCTAATAATGACTTAGTTTTGTTAGCCGTGTGTGAAGAAGCGTTATCATGGTGTAGGGGAATGCGGCTTTCGGGTCGTCTTTCGTGATTTTTTTCTAACACCCTGGGTAAACAAATAATATATTATAAATACGCGCTAATATTATAAATAGGATTTTTTTCAGATGTAAAATGAGATTGTAACAGACAAACATGTTGACCTGAAAATACAACTGAAAAAAATATTTGTTCTGGGGTAATGTCGTAATAGTAATAATAATACGAACACATTCCCGTTTGGGATTTTATTATGTACACTGAAAATTGGAGGACAATTAAATATTATCCCTTCTGGTTGCCAGTAAACTTACCTACGCAAGATACTTTGTATCCTGACCTCAGTGCTCCAGCCAGTTAGCCAGTAACAACAGCGCTGATTATAGACGACATACATTTCTAATCATTAGTTAATCCATCTTATTATTTGCATTCATATCTCTAAAGAAAATAAGGATCTTCGTTCCAACAAATAATCTATCTGGTGTATATGGCCACCAACACATTTGTTTAGTAGTCAAAATTGGATCTTAACCACTATATGCTTATGCTTATACATGAAAAATAGATTTCCAAAGGCGGTGGTCTTACAACAAAACCGTCAGTGAATAGAATGACAGACGAACAGCTATTATTACTATTATCACTTTTTCTGAAATGAGAGCACTACGGAAAATCTGTGGTGTAACGCTCGCTGACCGCATTCGTAACAGTGAGATCCGAGAAAGAGTGGGATTGAAAGAAAGTGTTGGTGTTAAAATGCGAAAGGGCATGCTCCGCTGGTTCGGTCATGTGGAAAGAATGACAGATGAAAGATTGACAAAGCAGATATACAATGCGAATGTGGATGGATGTAGGTACCCGGGGAGACCAAGGCTGACATTTCACGATCAGATCAATCGGATATTATCCGAGGGTGGTGTCAAGAGTCTCCGAAACCGGCGTGTTTGTATGAAAAGGGTTATGAATGTGAAGGAAGCAAGACAGGTTTGTCAGGATCGTGAGGTCTGGCACTCGATACTCTCTGCCTACCCCGTAAGGGACTTGGCGTGAAGATATGTATGTATGTATCACTTTTTCTATGTAAAATTCTCAATCAAAAACTTCAAACGTTATACTACCGATAGTCTACTGAACAGATAGGTTTATAGTACTATACCATATATACTGATGAATTTATAATGGTATGCATGTGGCATGTATTCAATACTTTCTTATCCCATTGGATCAGACGTTAGGTTAGGTTAGAAAAATGTAAAAATAAAACTGAGAAGGCGGGAATCCTAGCTGGAGAAAGGCGCGCTTTTTGGACAAAAATATTTTTTTCTTGTATTATTATTGTAAAATATCTTGGAAATAGTTTGGATTAGTAAGATTCAAGGTTAAAATTGTAAACATATTATTATATTATTACTTCTCCATCCATAATGGGGAAGACAAAAAAAACGGAAAAAAGAGGAATCCCATACTGACATAGCGCTTTCGGACTCTTCCGATTCAGAGTCAATAAGTGAAACAGAAAGGGAAAAATATGTAATATATAACGTACCAGGCTATACTCGAAAATATCATGAAAACTCGCAAAAGTCAGAATACATAGTCTTTCTATCACACTTGGATGGAAAAAAGACCTGGAGAGATTCAGATCGATTGGCCCTATCTAGGGGTCTTCGTAAGTATTGCGTTTCAGGCGTCATGCACCTGCGTTCTGTCAACAAGTACAAGGTAGGTATAACGTTGGCTGTTTCGAACAACGCCAATGTATTTCTGAACAACACTGAATTGCTTGAGGAATTAGGTTTATCTGCTAGCATCCCAGCCAAAGATACTGAAGTCACTGAAGTACTTACTTCAGTTCCAGCTGAACTATCTAATAAAAAAATATTCTCATTGATCGGAAGTTCCATTAATGTAATACAGGTCAGGCGTTTTATGCGAAAAATAAGAGGAATAGATGGGACAGTCACCTTCCAACCAACCCAAACAGTTGCCATCACATTTGCTTCCACCCAGCTTCCTGACTATGTATATCTAGATAACTGGCGCCATGAAGTAAAGCAATACATTCCACCTATTAAGCAGTGTCTTAAGTGTATGCGATTTGGACATATTGCTAAATTCTGTCGCAACTCGGAAGTATGTTCAATATGTACTGAAAACCATAACTTTAAGATATGCCCTGCTGAAATAAGCAATGCAAAGTGTGTTAATTGTGATGGAAATCACATTGCAGTTTCATCGTCTTGCCCTATTAAAAAACAAAAAATCGAAGAAAACAAAATAAAATCACATTCTGTACAATATGCTGAATTGTTTAATGAAAAATCCTTTCCAAACTTAGTCGCTAAATCTGTACATAGTCAACTTAACAACTTAACTAAATCAGATGTATTTATAAATATTATTGTTGATACTATACTAAAATTAATGGCTAGCAAAAGCAAAGATTCACCAATTAACTCGGGCTCTATAAAAGAAGCTCTCCAACAAACTATAAGTAAAAAGTCAATTTTATCTAAATATGGATAGTTGAAAAATAGCCCAATGGAATGCACAAAGTATTTTATGTAATAAGCATATTCTAACGAATTTTCTGTATGATAATAATATTCATGTTGCAATTATCTCTGAAACTTGGCTACGGCCTACAATGAAACTTCATATAAGAGGATACAATATAGAAAGAAAAGATATAGGAAATAAACACATTGGTGTTGCTATACTCATACACAGTAGTATTGCTTATACAAATTTTTCAACTTACTATGATAACTCTTTACAAAATATATGTGTTCAAGTAAAAATTGGTAACAAAACTCTAAGTATAGTCAGCTTCTATAGTCCACCTAATAGTGTACCTTCTTTCAACAAGAAGAAATTGAACGATCTAATTAAATCTATTTCTGAGCCAGTAATCTTTGCGGGTGATTTTAATGCTCATCACACATCATGGGGATGTAATTCTACCTCCTCTCGAGGGAAAGATGTACTAGATGTTATTGGGGAAAACAATTTAGTTCTTCTTAATGATGGTCAACCAACCACAGTAGGTTCACTCTCTTGGAGACCAAATGCTCTGGACTTGACTTTGGTGAGCCCCACATTGGCTTTGTTATGTGAATGGTCTGTATATGATGATCCTCTTGGTAGTTATCACCTCCCTACAATAATAAACATAGCACTACATAATAGCAATAATAATAATTTAATTCACAGCGATTACCAAGAACAATTGCCAAACTATCCAAACTATAATATGGTAGATTGGAGTGTATTTCAAAACATGTTGATGCTTGTCTAATTGAATTTAATATTAAATTAATAGATCCTTTAAAAGCATACTCTGTATTTTGTAAAGTTCTACATAATGCTATTAGATTGTCTATGCCCTCAAAATATGATTCTTCTAAACCACATTTTCCTAACAGAAAGTTAGGCAAGAGGCCTTACATTCCCTGGTGGAATCTCAACTGTTCTAATGCAGTAAAAACCGCAAAACTAGCTTATATTAATTTTAAACACAACCCTTCAGAATCTACATATTTAGAATTTAAAAGATTACAAGCTTTAAAAAAATTAACATTAAAAACAGAAAGAAAACATAGTTGGTCTGTATTATGTGAATCATTTAATCGTTGTACTCCTCTCCCAATAATCTGGAAACATATGAAAAAATTTAACAAAAGTTCTGAATTAAACAAAAATATAAATATTGACACCATACTTGTTGAATTCTTAAACAAATATACTCCAGACTATGTCTGTAACAATCCAAAAAATATATTACGTACTTGTTCCAATCAAAAACATTCAAATTTTCTGTTAAAACCTTTTACATTGCAAGAACTTCAATCTGCTGTTTTTTTCCAGAAAAGATAGTGCATTTGGATTAGACGGTATTCCTTATAAAATGCTCAAAAATCTTAGTAAGAACTCAATGCAAAAATTTCTTGAGTTGTTAAATTATTTATGGGAAAATAACAATATTCCTAATGCATGGAAAACTGATTGCTTGATTCCAGTTTTAAAACTGGCAAACCTAAATTTGATTTGGACTCATATCGACCAATTACACTTACATCATGTGTTGGTAAAATTTTCGAACAAGTCCTTAAACAAAGAATCGAGTTTTATGTTGAAAAATACAATATATTACCCTCGAATCAATTTGGATTTAGAAGAGGTCGTTCTTCTAGAGAAAGTATCTGTCAGATGCATCTTGATATTCAAAACAGTCTATCTCAACAAAATTGTACAGTATCCGTATTTTTTGATATTGCTGGAGCCTTTAACAATATCAATATAGAAATATTGTGTAAGGAATTACTTTGTGTTGGCTTTCCTCAGAAACTGGTCCACTGGATTCAATAATTTTTAACTGAATGAAAAGTCTATGTTAAATACAAGGGACATTCATATGGTCCCAGATTTTCATACCTCGGTGTTTGCCAAGGAGGAATATTATCTCCATTGATTTTCATTTTATATATTCATCGTCTAAATCTAATTCTTGGTCCCAATGTTAAAAATTTGCAGTTTGCAGATGATCTTGTTGTCTATGCATACGGCTAGGACATATCGAACACTGTCAATAATATAAATAATGCCTTGAAAAACTTGAGTAAATATTTTGCATATTTGAACCTTCATATAAACTCTTCAAAATCAAATGTGGCTGTATTTGGGAAAAACAGTAGACTTAAACCAAATGTATACTACAACGATGGTGCTATTCCTTTCTCACTAGAATGCAAGTTTCTTGGAGTAATTTTTACTCATAATCTTTCATGGAAAAAGTATATCGATTTTATATCTGTAAAGGCAAATAAAGCATTAAATATCTTAAAATCCTTAGCAACAACTTATTGGGGAGCTGATCATAAAGCTTTTATACAAGTCTTTAATTCGTAGTCATTTTGAATATGGCTTTTTATGTTTTGCAGGTGAAAAAAGACTTGTAGACTCATTAAATAAAATACAAAACCAAAGTATGAGATTAATTACTGGAGCTTTTAAAACAATTCCAATAAACGTTATGCAGATCGAATGCAGTCTACCTCCACTATCAATTAGATTCAGCTATCTTAAAGAGAAGTTCATCCTTAAACTTTTTTCTATCCCACAAAATCATCTTTTGGCTAATACTCTCGATTCAGTTTCTTCTATGGTAAATAAACCCTTATACACTATGCAAGGTTTGACTGAGTTTATTAAACTTCTTCACGATTGTGGTATTCACAAACCTTCATCATCGATTTTACCATGTTATGAAGGATGTTATGAAAGTAAATTTCCATCTATTCGTGTAATTATTAATAATAACATGCAGTGCAAGGAAGTCTACAATGAACTGGACAAATGGAAAGGATATCGACTTTTGTACACTGATGGATCCAAAAACTGCGTGAAAAATAACACGACAGTGTCATTTACATATTTTGACAGTTTCTTGAACAGAGGCATAGGGTACAGCTTAAATAAATATTCTAGTGTCCTTACTGCAGAAGCAGTTGCCATTTTAGCCGCTTTGAAACACATACAAAGTAAAAGCCAAGGATGTAATAAATGGCTTGTCCTAAGTGATAGCATGAGTGTTCTGTTAAATTTAAAAAATAACGTACTTAATGCAAATATAAATTACATAATCTATCATATCAAACAGATTTGGTATGATTTATCTACAAGTAACATCGAAATAAGTTTTATGTGGGTTCCATCTCATAAAGGGGTAGACCGAAACGAAAAAGCAGATCATCTCGCTCGAGTTATTAATAATTCCTCTATCCAAGCTAAAATATTTGATGATATTTTGTTGCCATACACAGATGTAGTTGTTTTGTTAAAACAAAGAATGACTATGTCATGGACAGACCAATCAAATTACGCAGTTGAAATTGAAAAGAAGGGTTGCTGGTACAATTCACATTCAAATAAAATTAATAGCTTACCTTGGTTTTGTAAAAGTAACACGTTTTTTCACAGAAAATTTTATACAACCATTTTCCGACTTCGTTTTGGTCATTTTAAACTTAATTTTCATTTAAATCGCTTAAATACGGTCAATAATTCGTTGTGTTCGCATTGCAATTCCCATGAGGAAACCATTTCTCACATTTTCTTCGAATGTCCATCCTTCGGCATTCAGCGCCTTGTGCTGATGGATGAGCTTATTGATATCCATGGAAATTCCGATTTGGTCCCGCGATCGATATCTGAGCTCCTTGTAAATAGATGTACATACATGTCTTCGTACAAATTTATACATAATTCTGTAAAGAAAATATAAATTTTATTAATGTTTTTAATATAGCTTCTCGGATTCTTTATTTTAATCTTATATTTTTTGTGTAAATAAGGTAAATTAAAAAAAAAAGTATTAAGAAATACATGAAAAGACAAAATATTCAAGGAAATCACCTAAAATACAGGAAATTAACGAAAAAACATAATATAAAAACAAGGAATTACTAAAGACTAAAGACGTATCAAGGAGTTGAACAACCTCTGAACTTTAAACGGAAAATGAGTTTTTTTTTTCAAAAGGAAGCAGATAAGAAGAAACTTAAGAAAAAAAAAAATATAACAAGAAAAAGAATACGGAAGACGTGGCAGCATGGCCAAAATGTCTTAGCCGGTCCCAGAAAGGGACAAATTAGGAAAAAAATAAAAATAAAACTTCATAATATAGACCTACCAAATCTACGGTATATTCAACAAATTAAATGTGGTATCATTGCTGTGAATGTCACACTTTTCAAATGTCAAAGAAATGAAAACATCAAAAGTCAAAAAATTACGTCAAGGTTTGGTAGTGCATAGTTGCGGATTGTATTAATCTTTTTGTGGGCTAAAGTTATTTTCCTATTTCAAAATGGCTTTGAAAGCTCTTGTCGGGCAAAGTAAGTACTAAATTTTAACATACAATAAATACGAATCCAAAATAACTTTTGACGAGTGTTGGTGAAATTATTCATGCTCCTATTTTTATGTTTAGATCTCTTATCGGTGACTAATGTTGATGTTAAAATAATTTTATTTAGAATATCTGTGTATCACAAATGATGTATTCACTATCCTTGTTTTGAGATCATGGAGACACCCACATATAAACTTCCATTATACATTATTATGTCGCAATGTAAACTCACGATTTCATTGTTTTTTCTATTCATTCGAACATTTTAGACCCTGGAATCTCGCATTATATTCAAATCTTAAACAGAGTTTTTGTTTAACTGTGTGATATGTTGTATAGTTGACCAAGGATTATGTTATTGATTTTCTTATGTCACTCTTTGATGTTGGTGTGGGGTGTGGGTGGTTATCGCACCAACATAGTTTTATACACCATGTTTTATGACTAGATTTACACACACTAATTAAATGTTTATCACATAATGAAATGTAAAAAGACTTGAAACTTTTCATTGTTATTGAATTGCACCTTAGTTCAAATTTACATCTTTTATTTAATAGCAGTCGTTATATTAAAGTATTAATTTAATGTCTTGTGTTGGTCCTAATTTGAGCTAGCTGAGCTATAGCTAAAGTATGTGCATATATATTTATTTGTCTTTGGTACTTGTTACAACAGTCCAGTTGGACTGTTAACACCTTCATAGAGAATCAGAATCAGGATCATTTATTGCACAAATAGGGTTGTAAAATTATGGTGTTACTTATATTTAGCTTTTACTATTTTGCCATGCAGTTGGCATGCAAATTACATAACAATAAAAAAAATTGATTGAAAATTAAAATAAGCAAAAATTAATAGTTAAGAATTATTACATTATTATTAAAAGCATATTAATTGCAGAGATGTATTTCAATAGTATAGCAATACCAATAATTAATCAATAGATTATTTAGAGATTGTTAATATTGTAGAAAGACAATTCAAGCAACCATTTTATCAATTTTATTCTAAAATACTCTGTAGGTGATTATCTAATGTTACTAGGTATTTTATGTTTATTAACATATTTTATTTTTATTAACATACACTAATAGTTTTTCCGCATCAGTACAGTTTTACATTTAGGAAACTTGAGTCCTGTAGGGTCTTGCGATAGTTCTGTTTGTAATTCATTTAATTTTTCAAATAATTCTGGGTGCTTTTTTTAAAACATACCAGCTTCTAAAATATAAAGTGATGAAAATGTTAGGAAAATTCATTTTTTTAAATACACCCTGTATTCAACATTTCAAGTCACAAGAGTCAAGTGTTTCAGCATTACAAATAGCTCAAACATACTTCTTATACTGTTCCATAATATATTATTATACATACATACATATCATTCCATTGATCGAAATAAAATAAACAATCAATAATATTAAGCTGTAGTGCCATTTAGGATGCTGTAACAAGCAAAACAAGTAGTTAAACATTTTATAAAATTTATCTGAAACAGTACCTTCATATTCTACAAAAATGTTATATGTATGTACATTTATAACTTGTCAAATATCAATTGTAGAAAAAAAGCTTTTAGTTTTTGTTATGTATGCTTAACAAAGAACTTTGTCAAGCTTTGTATCTTAATTTTCTCTGTTTTTTAATCAAACAAATAGTGAATAATTTTTTACTAATTATTTAGATTAATGCTTAAGTAAATCAAATTAGAGAAATTTTTGCGAATCGAGGGGTAGTTCACACACCTAACTCTACCAACCATCCATAAGGCTCAGATTTGAATCTTAATGGGTGCAGGCAATTAGGTACATCAATGTCTGTATCGCGAGGGTTTGGGTGTTTATTAAATTTGTACTAGTATCAATTTAAGTTTTTGTGTGTATTAGTGTTATGTTGTTTATTTATTGTTAAATTCAGAGCTGCAAAATATGCAAAGATCTTTTTTTTCATACCAATGCATTATATTATTATTAAAGTGAAACTTCTTTAGAATCGTTGTGATTTCAAACCGGATGCAACGGAAAAACGACAGGTAAGAGAGACAAATACAAAAATGTGTAGGATTATAATTATATATTCATTTCATTCTTTTGTTCATTTACTTTATGTAGAAATGTAATGTTTGTTGCATGTTTCTTTCTATGTCTCTTATAGAGAGAGACAGACAGAGATAGAGGTTGATAGACACTGATAGAGATTGATAGACACTGCTAGAGATTGATAGACACTGATAGAGATTGATATACATTGATAGAGATTCATAGAGATTGATAGACACTGATAGACATTGATCAACACTGATAGATATTGATATACATTGATAGAGATTCATAGAGGTTGATAGACATGAGATTAGGAGAGAGAGATAGACATTGATAGACACTGATAAAGATTGACAGACACTGATAGAGATGGACAGACACTGATAGAGATTTATTTACATTAATAGAGATTGGGAGATTTATAGATTGATAGACATTGATCGACACTGATAGAGATTGATATACATTGATAGAGATTCATAGAGATTTATAGACATTGATAGACATTTGTAGAGAGAGAGAGAGAGAGAGAGAGAATGAATTTATTAATTACCGGGGTCGGTAAACAACTTTGTTTATTCTTACTGCTATAATGTCAGTATACTCTTTGCGTCTATTGGCTGTGTAGTTTTTACATCTCAAAATTGCTTGTTGTCTTTAACCTTAACATATTAAAATTAATTCTCATTTCCATTAGTCATCACTTATGAACGGATGGACCAACTTTGCTCATTGTTTTTTGCTCTGTTAATTGTCGTCAGGAGAAAAATCATAAGAAATAAAAAAATACATAGTTACAAGACAGGACAATGTCTGTCGGTTCAGCTAGTCTGTATATAATATAAAAATGAAATACGATTTTGTATGGTCATCATGTCACACCTGAACAGATGGATCAATTTTGTTAATTCGGTTTTTGTTGTGTTATTTATTGTCAGGAGCAGGTTTATAAGCAAAACAAATATAATTTTATTTTAATTCATTTCTCTGTGGACTAGTAGTCTGGCGTCAGACTTGACTTCTTGAGGTCCAGGTTTGATCCCCAGGCGTGGCAACAAAAAAAACACAAAATGTGTATTTTCATTTTCTAATAAAAAATAATGATGCCCAGTATTGGATATGTACCAAGTAGGCGATAGTTTGCCATCTATCACATTGTGGGACTTAGTGTCTTCGCCTAGTTGTGGGTGCCTTGGGTGTACCTTTGCCTGCCTCTTGGGAATATGGCCAAGAAGATACTTACTTCCTTACTTACGCTATTTTATTTCAATATTCGTATTGAAGACAGGATGTCTGTCAGGTCAGCTGCTATAAAATAAAAAGAGTGATTATTTATTTCTGCAATTTTATTTGTATCAGCTGTGACAAGAACAGCTGTGGTACCAAATCATATAGAGCTATTCATTACTACTTAGACTTGTTAAAACTTCAGGCCTTAGTTGGAGGAAAAGTACATTACAAAAATATTTGCGAAGTAAACTTTACCTTACCAGCCAAATGCTTGTTTACTGTTTAATGTTATAAAGAAAAATATACAGAGTGCGAGTGAAATATAATATTAAGTGGGTTCTTGACCCTTCACAAATTTCATTCACATGACGTAAATTTACATTTCTAGTAATTTCTTCTACAATGGGCATGACTAAATTGAGTTCCGAAAAATTTTTACTTTATCGTTTCTGGGAAATGTAGAATTTAGTAAAGTAAAATTTTGATTTACCTTGATTCATTAAATGCTAAGTTATTAAATTAAATTGTAATTCCTAATTCGGCATTCACCGATTATAACAATAGTCTTTTGTTAGTTGTCTTAATGTGGATCTTACTTACTTAACTTCATGAGTTCTCAGGTTCGATAACCTTGTCAGGCAACCAAAAGAAAATGCGGTTTTTCCAATTTTCTAATAAAAAAGTGTTGCTCAGGATTGGATGTGTGCCCCGTTGCCGATAGGTTTGCCACCTTTCACGTTGTGGGACATAGTGTCTTTGGCTAGTTGTAGGTGCCCTAGTTGTGCATTTGCCTAAAACTTCGGGGATATGGGCGTGCAGATATTTTTTTATATCACAAATACAATATATGTAACAAAAAATGCTTACATTATTTAATCCCCTTTTAGAAATCATGAACGAGGTCATCCGTTACCGGGGACCCAAAGGAAAGGAGTCTCAGAGGATTGAGTGGCGTATCCTGATAGTAGACCAGCTATCCATGCGTATGGTTTCTGCATGCTGCAAAATGCATGACATTTCTGCTGAAGGAATAACATGTGAGTGTTAGATTTTACTACAGATTAAAGAATGAATTTAGTAATTATTCACATCTGGATATTACATAATCTTTTTAAATTTGTCATTGTAATTAGAATTCTTCAAGTTAGTGTTAAATCTATAGGTGGAACACCTATCAAATTGCCTTTTTATGAATAAATATTCTAAATTAAATTTTCTCCATTTTACATAATAAATGTTCAATGAGATGGATGTGATATTTAATAGAAATTAGTTACTGTAATTATAAGTGCACAATATTAAATATGGTTTTCATATTAATGGTATAATTTGGATATCAAATGAAACCTCTTTATGATTTTGATATAGTCAGCAAAGTGATATCATCATTATTGCAATATACTAGACAAAATGTCTTTTTTTTGTGGTCATAAGGCCAAATGTGGGCAAAGTATGCCTACTATTTTGCTATCACACAGTGGTTGAAAAAGTATGTTCGATTCTAATTATATATAACTTTCTCTTCTTTGTCAATTTGCTTCCAGGTGTTAACATATCAAAGTGCTAATGTACTGATCAGTAATTTATTACAATATACATACCACTGAGTTTAAGGAAATAAAATCACTTTTTAAAAATTCTTAATTGAGTAAATGTTTAAAAAAAAATTGAAATGTTATAAAACAAAGTTTAATTATATTTTTAGTGGTGGAGGACATCCATAAGAAGAGAGAGCCATTGTACACCATGGATGGCATTTATCTCATAACGCCATCTGAAAAATCTGTGCATGCTTTAATCAATGACTTTTCTGTCGGCAACCGTATCATGTACAAAGCTGCACATGTATTTTTTACTGAAGGTTGGTGTATTTTTTTTAAATTTATGTATAATGGATATACTTACATTTATAGCAATGCAATGGAAGTAACATAAAAGTTTCGGAAGTATATAGCCAGTAAGAGAAGTCGAAAAATAGATTAAGAGTAATATTTTGATCTCTAAATACTTAGGGTCTCTAAGTACTTATTGTGACAATGTTTATTATATTGTCTTTGTTTGAACGCCTTTTTTAAAAGGTCTTTACTTAAGTCAAGTAATCACATTCAGAAATAGATATTTTCTAATTCATAAAAATTTGGTATGTTAGTTCATGATACAAGTTTAATTTAAAATCTGCCTATCTTTATATTATTTTCATTTTATGCTGGAGTGATTTTCAATATTTTATTCTATATATACATACATATTTTCACGCCAAGTCCCTTACGGGGTAGGCAGAGAGTATCGAGTGCCAGACCTCACGATCCTGACAAACCTGTCTTGCTTCCTTCACATTCATAACCCTTTTCATACAAACGCCGGTTTCGGAGACTCTTGACACCACCCTCGGATAATATCCGATTGATCTGATCGTGAAATGTCAGCCTTGGTCTCCCCGGGTACCTACATCCATCCACATTTGCATTGTATATCTGCTTTTTCAATCTTTCATCTGTCATTCTTTCCACATGACCAAACCAGTTATTCTATATATGCAACATATTACATGATTTATACTGAATCATATTTTTTAATTTGTACTGTTATAGATTTCCTTGCACTGTTGATATATTACATGGAAGTTTTAATAATTCTGAATTGATTTTGATGAAATACAACCAATGTTACTTCTTCATAGTTTTAACTTTTTGGTAGTTAATGAATTATTAGTATTGAGTGTGTTTTAAGTTTAATTTATTTTTGTACCACAATTAGTGTTGTGTAACGGTCATATCACAAGACAATTATTTGCCTCAATGGTTATTAAATCAGTTTCTTTAATGAGTCCACAGTTTCCCCATATTGGTCCAGGTCTGAAAGAAGAATAGACCATCTGCTTCTCTATCTGAGAGCTCATAAAAGGCGAGCATGGGCTAAAATATGTCACTACCAGTAAGACAGTAAGAAGACCATTGGTGCTGTGTAGCAACTTGCCAGGGTATGGGTCTACCGCTTGACCTCTTACTGCCACCATAACTACTCGGTCATGTTCCGAATTCCAATCTGGAGGGTAGGTTACAGGTAGATTTACACAATAGACATTCCATCCATGGTGACTTAGGCCACAGTTGTCTCCTACCATAGGAGCCTTGTGCTAGTTCTCTGAGCTTCAACATAAACATCTAAAAAAAGTCTATGTCGGTATTTGTATTTGTGTAAATATAGTAACATCAGTTAGAATACAAATAAAATATAATGACTTTTACTAATTTCTAAGAAGTTTACCTTATTTTTTTCGTGTTGTATTATTTCTGATTTAGAATAATCCTTTATTTTACTTATTTTAAACTGCTTTCATTTTCATTTGCAGCTTGTTCTGATGTGTTGTTTGATCAGTTATCGCGAAGTCGAGTCGCTAAATATATTAGAACCTTAAAGGAAATCAACATTGCATTTATACCTTATGAACAGCAGGTTTGCCTTTTTTTAAATACCTCTATACAATAATATTTAGTTATAAAGATGTCTTTTTTTGTTCATGCTGCATTGTTAAGTGTGTCCTGAGGAGTTATTCAATGAGTTGTGCAAGTCTTCAGCAGCAAGAAAGATTAAAACATTGAAGGAAATCAATATTGCATTCTTACCATATGAAAGTCAGGTGACTATGATATTATATATTTATACTTAATATAAATTACTGTGATCGTGACGTTTTTCAGATTTAATAAAATTTATGCATGAGATTTTTGTAAATCATTACGTCGTCCATGTTCAATGATGCGACATGAAATTATCAGAGCGAAAAATTTCAAAAAGTACCCTCATTTTTTGCGGGCGTTTTCGAGGTGCCGAGTGTGCATCTTGGGTTTTTGTATAATTTTTTCCAGTGATTGATTGTAAAAGCATTACAGAAAGTAATTTAAGCACTTACGATATATTTTTGGCTAGCGTACACGTCTAACTCCACTGACCTATTGTGAAGCTCGGGTCCGATTCCCGACGGGGACAAGCCTTTGTGTGATGAACATTTAGATATTTGCATTTTCGGAACTGAGTGTTTATTAAATTTAACAGATGTAAAATAAGCCTTTATTTTGCTAATTCCGCGTAAGCAGTGTAACTGTTGTGGCAAATAATCCTCCAAACGACACAGAATGTGACAAGCCTAACTGACGTTCCCACCACCC
>NJDC01003109.1:139244-157022 GCA_002245475.1 Calephelis virginiensis
AAAACTTATTGTAAGTTTATGAAATATATGTATTTTTTTACTATTTATTAGAAACCCTTTTTAAAGTCAAAAGGGTTCACAAAATTACGACTCGTAAAAAATATTTGCTTTGTTTTTTTGTCTTTTTTGTTGCTGTTGGATGTTTTTATATAACGAAGGAAAGAGTTCCCATTTAGAATATAAGTTATAATAAATCAGGTGTCCAAGAGAAGAGTTGATATCTTCAATCAAAGTAACAGCGAATTTTGTAACTGCCGTCCCCATCGACTTAAGGTAGTAGTCAAGAAATTTTGGTCATTGCATTATTTCACAAGTGCAGTCAGTCATAGGCATAGTCAGTTAATCGCCTCTGTGGTCTAGCGGTCCTGGTGTTGGACTTGACATCGTGAGGTCACGGGTTCGATTCCCGGGTTGGGCAACAAAAAGAAAATGTGGTTTTCCATTTTTCTAATCAAAATATGTTGCTCAAGATTGGATAAATCCCCGGTTGGCGATAGGCTTTCTATGTATCACATTGTGGGATTTAGTGTCTCTGCCTCGTCGGGGATGTTAGCGTGAAGATACAGTCAGTAATAACTGGTTGCAGGCGGACGAGCCGACGATGGGCGAGGGCCCGGAGAAGGCGCGGTCGCAGCTGCTGGTGCTGGACCGCGGCGTGGACTGCGTCTCGCCGCTGCTGCACGAGCTCACGCTGCAGGCCATGGCCTACGACCTGCTGCCCATCGAGAACGACGTCTATCGGTAACTTCAACGGTGTCTTCAAATATACCTTAGTACCGACAACACCACTGGTGGAACAGTGCTCTGCACCAACTTACAACAGCCCGCGTAAGGATCCACTTCCTTACCTATTCCTGCCAACGTAATAACTTTCATCTTCCGGTCCGGAGGGTATAGTAAATTTCAAAAAAATATATTTTAACTTTGGTCATGGGCATTGACATCTGAGATAATCAGATTTCGTAAAATTTAAAAATCGTCATAGAAAACAAAAAACCATGTCAGGGACTTTAGGTAAAGCTATGGCATCGTTACCCAAACTTCTCGAATAAGATTCTGTTACTTCGTTAAAATACACCACAATGGAATTTTTTTCTTCATGACTACTTATAATGTCACCAAAATTTACTTATTTAAATCAATTGTACACGAAAATCGATAATTATTAATAAACACTAAAAAAATTCACTAACCCAACCAAACCTAACTTCTAGACTATTCCACACCAATCACGTACAAGTTACGGCGGCAGGCAGTGCTACAATACAATTAGCGTACAATGCAATATTTTTTTTATAATCCATATGCGTATTGCGTAGCGTCGTTTCGTCCGAAATACCTCAGTGTCTCAAGACAAAAGTCTTTGTGTGTGTTACCAGTGATGACCTACGGCACCGAGACGTGGTCTCTTACTGTGGGCTTGATAAACAAGCTCAAGGATGCACAGCGAGCTATGGAGCAGGCTATGCTCGGGGTTTCCCTGCAGGATCGATTCAGAAATGAGGAGATCCGCAGGCGAACGAAAGTCATCGACATAGCCAGCCGGGTCAGCAAGCTGAAGTGGCAGTGGGCGGGGCACATAGCGCGGAGAACTGATGGCCGTTGGGGCAGAAAAGTTCTCGAGTGGAGACCACGCACCGGCAAGCGAAGCATAGGACGGCCACCCACGAGATGGACAGGCCGCTTCCATCCGGTCGAAGTGGAAGTCAACGGGGGAGGCCTATGTTCAGCAGTGGACGTCCTATGGCTGAAATGATGATGATGATGATGATCCATATGCAAATAAATTAGAAAGTCATTAAATAATACTTAAAAAAATTATACACATAGCCAAATTAGCGGCCTCTTCCAAGAAACTTAATATCGGTACTAGGTGGTAGAGTTTCGCAGCGACTCGCCCGGATTGGTACCACCGCCTTACCTATTCCTGCCGCCATAGCGTCATGCCGTGTTCCGGTTTGGAGGGTAAGGTACCCGGTAAACTTACTTTTGCTCGAGGCCTAACATCCCGGCGTTAAGGTTGGCAACGCACCATTTCCACATTTGGTGTCTCTAGGCGCCGTGAATTTCTTACCATCAGGAGATCCGCCTGCTTGTTTTCCTTGCATTATCATAAAAAAAAGGTATGGAATGAGAAGAGATTTCGCGTATTTAAGAACATGTAAATAAAAATGATTTTTTTTCAAAACCGATAATATTCTATCTGTAATGAAGCTAAGAACCGTCTCGACCACATCAGCTTTCAAACAAAAAATACGCATCGTGATTGGTCTATTCGTTCAGGAGTTACGACTCACTTATGACGACTCAGACAGACAGACACACAAACACGTGCACGCATTCACGTCAAAAATATAACACACTTCCTTTTCCATAAGCTTAAAAATACAGTAATACTAATGCAGAAGGGTCATTTAAGTTCCCAATCCCCACCTTTGACTACTGATTATACTAGTAGAAAAACCCAGAAATTAGAACTACCTACTAGATTGTTTTATTAAATATCAAGTCAAAAAACTTTTCATTTGATTAGAAATAAATAAGTTTTACTCCGACTGATTTCTACGTGTATGTTACAGGTATGAAGCTTCTGCGGGACAAATTAAGGAAGTACTCTTGGACGAGAACGACGAGCTGTGGGTTGAGCTCCGTCACCAGCACATCGCCGTCGTCTCCACTTCCGTTACAAAAAACCTCAAGAAGTTCACAGAGTCCAAGCGGATGGGAGGAGGTAATTTAAAATTGACGTTCCATTTTAATGTATTTATATGGTCTTTTTAAACTACTGTTCGAAATTGTGTCTAGATATTTAGAATATTTAACTAAAATACTAAAAAAGTAATTAATAGCAATTTCGATATTCTTTATTTGCTTCCTCAAGTTCAGTGACACGCGTGCGATGTATGTATATCAGCTGTGAGTGCTCGATTGTTTAAAGACTAACTTTTTTTTATTTATATATTTTTTGATTATTTTTACATGTTAAGGTACATATTCTGAGTCAATTTTGAAATACCGTTTACCCTTATTATTATTACTGTTTACTGATTCTATTGCATGTATTATTCATCTACTTATACCACTAAAAGTAGTAACTTATGCGAGAGGCATAGAATCTCAGCCATTGTTATCTTTGGTGCCTATGTCATGCAAGTTCTCTTTTTTGTATTTCAAAATGTGCTTATTATTTTTTCTATTTTTAGTTGTTATATATTTTTTCCGATATTTAGATTTGAAGAGTAAGAGAAACCTTTTTGTGTAAGGAACAAACACCAATGCATTTGTGTATGAGAACGGATTGTGTTTTAGTGCTAAAGTTTTCTATCATCATAACGATTTCTATCCTGACCGGGTAATCAGAGCGTTATGTAATATTTAAAATTCACCTAATTTCCAAATACACAGTAACGAAATCAGATTATAATCCGTTAATTGGTTTCGGAGTTTATCCATACCATACATTGTGAGAAGTGATTTTTATTTATAACTCTCTAGTTATAAATACATTATGAATATGAATATGAATGTTTTATTGTATACATTTTCTCAAGTTTAGCTTACTACTTTTGCTTTCATAAGAACCTTCTAATTGACACAACAAATAAAGAATGACCAGTGGAAATGGAGATTCATTTTTACATATACAAATATAAATATTTAATTAACAAAATTTTTTTAATTGTAGGCGACAAACAATCTATGAGAGATCTCTCTCAAATGATTAAGAAAATGCCTCAATATCAAAAGGAACTGTCTAAATACGCCACACACCTTCGACTCGCAGAAGATTGCATGAAGGTATACCAGGGATACGTCGACAAGCTTTGCAAAGTGGAACAGGTATTACCTAATTTAAAAATATTTTTTCATTGTTTTTTTTATTACAAAAACTAGCGGCGTGCCCCGGTTTCATGTATAAAATATAGATAGATAGAACCTTTCTCTTCAATCACTTTATCTATTTATAAAAGGATCTATACTTGCTATCGTCAGCACTTGGTGGAATTCCATTGTATACACACGTTTTTTTGTAGTTAACACTTATATCAACCAATAACATCCAACCAAATAAGTATTGAACGTCAAATTAAAACAGTCTTTTTTATCTATATTTTCAAAGTAAAAAGTGAAACCGGTTGGTTAGAAAGTAGCAGAAAGTGTTAGATAAAGTATATTGTTGATAAGTACAAGTGTTAACTACAAAAAAACGTGTGTACAGTTTTCAAGATTTAAGTATTCAAAGGGACAGAGGAAGCGACTTTGTTTTATACTATTTAGTGATACGACAAACATGCATATTTATAGAAAATTATCAAGTTATATTTTTTATATTACAGGATCTTGCCATGGGTACTGATGCTGAAGGTGAGAAAATAAAGGATCACATGAGGAGTATTGTACCAGTACTTTTGGACCAGGTAAGAAGAATATAAATTTTCTTGTAGAGATTATTTTCAGTGTTTCCACATTATCAATCTTGCAAAATGAGGGTTATGTTTTTTAAATTATTTTAATATGTTAAAATGTCAATATGATAATATGTTGGTATTCTTTATGAGATTAAAATACATAGTATTAATTTATTTTCGGAATATCTTAAAGTGTTGAAACAAAAATATTTGAATATAATAATAATAATTCTTTATTGTACACAAGTGAAATAACACAAAAGAAATAGCAATTTTAGGAAGAAATTTACAATAGGCGAGCTTATCTCGTGAAGAGATTTCTTACAGCTAACCTTAGAGAGAAAATTTGAACGTAAATTTGTTCTGGTTGTAGTGTACAAATAAGCAAATAAAACTAAACTACATTTAATCTAATACATTAACAATTTATGGACACAAAACAATAAAAGAATATATTATATTTAATTAAGTATTTGACAGATAGTGCAACTTCAATTGTTTTTTTGAAAGTGTATAGTGTTTCACTTCTTTGAATAGAATAGAGAAGAGAATTCCACAGCCTGATAGCATGAACCGTAAAGGAATGTGAAAAGAAAGTGTTATGATGAGGTGGAACACGCAATAGGCAAGCAACAGTAGAACGATTAGGGGCATCCGGAGAGTGAAGAAAATTAAAATGTTTTTTAGATATTCGGGGCAATATACCAACATTCTACCAAATTGACGAGCATATAAATAGGCATAGTATAAATAATATAAATTATCAACAAGACTACTGGTGGTAAAGAGCTGTGCAAGAATTTGCCTGGTTATTAACCCACCGTCTTATGTATTCTTGGCCACATAATCATTTTGTCTAGTTCCAGTTTGGAAGGTAGGGTAGCCGGTAGACTGGCACAATATGTCTTACATTTGGGCCACAGAGCAGCGACGCACCTATCACATCTATGGCTTCTAAAGGTCACGGTTATCTCTTACCATTAGGAGACCCATGTGCTTTTCGCTGACCTCTTATATAAAAAATGTGTATAAAATAGTTTGAATAAGTTTTGCCCTTTAAACTACTACTATTTCCAAACTTAGCCATTTTAAATTTAAAAAAAATACAAACACTCCAGTAACCATGATTAAATCCCACCTTGAATTGCTACTGTCATATCTTTTTGTGAATTCTGTAGCCTAAACGCCTTAATTATGAATGGAAAATGTGTACAGGGTTACATTTAGGGCACCAGCCAAATTTTGAGAAACAGGAATCGATAACACTCTGATCTATAAAAAAAAACTAAAACTTAAAAAAGTAAAAAAAAAAAATTATCCGATGCAAAATACAAGATGCATGGCTATAACTTGAAAAAAGCATAAAACTGGTTTCCGTCGACTGCAGTCGCATTCGCAAGCTGGTGACGTCATGACTCGTACTAGGTGCGATATAGCGTGGCAACTAGTGAAGCATTTTTGCAGACTGTTTTTAATTAATGTTCATAAAAGTTAATATTACAATTTAGCAATAACACTTAAAATGTATAAGTAGCATTTAAGCCTATACCCCATTATGTTAAAATTTGGCCGGTCCTTTCAAAGTTACACTGTATATAGTTTAAGAGGATAAGAAATAAAATTTTAAATATCACTCAAAAAGTAGCTACAGCAGCTACAAAATAAATATAATACTCTGCAATATTTATTTGTGTTATTTTTTTTCTAATTGTTGCGATGTTATCCAGAATGTGAAGAACTTCGACAAGATGCGCATCATCGCACTGTACATAATGTCGAAGAACGGCATCTCGGAGGAGAATCTGAACAAGTTGGTGACGCACGCGCAGCTCGAGCCCTCCGACAAACAGGCCCTACTCAATCTCGCCAACCTTGGGCTTAACGTCGTGGTTGACGTATGTATTACAATTTAAGTGGGTTTTTTTTTACCTGCAATGTGTGTTTTTTGTCAAAGGCAAAAGCTGTGTTTATAAAAGTAATAAGTCACAAAGCATCGGATTATTTTTGTATTAAAAAAAAAAACTATCAAACAGTCGTGTTCTGACTGTGACAAATACACAGACTTACGCCAAAATTAGTAATGGGACGAACGGCCTAGTCCTATGTTATAGCTAAGAACTTTCTCAACCACGTCAGCTTTTAAGCGTCACACATACACTCACACACATTTTCTTTTTTTTTTACAAACCGACTAAAATATAGCACAGATTGTAAGTTGAAAGAATAGTGTCACGTAATAATTACGTAAATAATTTAGAAAGTTAGAGGAATATTGTTGTGTGTTCAGCGTTCTTTTAAATGGTTGTTAGTTTTTAAAAGGAAGTTATAACGTTTTTTTATTTAACTAGGGTAACAGGAAGAAACAATACCAAGTATCCAGAAAGGAGAGAATCACAGAACAGACTTACCAAATGTCTCGATGGACACCAATTCTTAAGGTACTGATGTATTTGTTTATTTTTATTTACCTAAGGCATAATCTGACACATGTTTAAAATGTTCCATCTCTTTTGCTCTGATTCATTTGAAAAAGATAGCGATCTCATTCTTACATCACCTATATTTTATTTATAATTTACTTATTTCCAACAGGACATCATTGAAGAAGCCATCGAGGAGAAGCTCGACCAGCGTCACTTCCCCTTCCTCGCCGGCCGAGCGCAAAGCTCTGGATACCAAGCACCGACCAGGTAAATGTATACTCGTAATTCATATTTTTCATCGTTGGCACTCAGTATAAACATTTATTTTATTATATTGGAAGGCAAGCAAGCAGAGGGATTTCCTGATGGTAAGAAATTTACGCCGCCACCATTACCACTGGTGGTAATGGTGCGTTGCCAACCGGAGTCCGGGTAGTGTGTTGTACCGTGCGGCTTTTGTTACAAAACGAGTTTTTATAGTACAAAGTTAAACTCCGCATCACAGCGAACCTGAGCGGCGTGTGGTGATGTGCGATATCCTCCATACGATGACCTTTTCACCTCCCGGCTAGGAGCGAGATGGGGTCGCGTTGGCATTCACCATCTCGCTCCGCGCTGAAAGAGGAGCGACTCCGGCCACTGGAGCCTGAGTTGGGATTGTCCTCCCGGGCCCGCTCCGTGGTCTCCAGGACCTGTCACCACCGCGCATGGCTTCTTCCCGAAGCATCTGTGCCCGGAAACCACCTGCACAAGACGGAACGTCAGCGACCGTGTGATATCCGCCTTAACTTAACCCAATATTAAAGATAAAACTGAAATAGTCTTATGTATCTTTTTTTATGAACCTTGCTACGAGCTTACTCCATTTTATAACGACGGCAACGAAACCACGAGAATCCGGTTGTTGATAGCTGTTTGTAGGCAGCAGAGATAATTTTCCATCAGGTGAATCAGTTGCTCGTGCCTCCTATTCTTTAAAAAAAGACAATGCCTAGCATTTTAGCAATCCCTCGTGTTGGTTCTGGTCCGCTAGGTGAAATAGAATAGAACATCTGCCTGACTCACGGTGAGCATAGGTTAAAATTAATTACCAACAAGAACACTGGTAGTCTATGCAGTGGTTATCTCTTACCATCAAGAGAGCCATAGCTTGTTCTTTGACCTTTCATATAAAAAAATATCTATAGTCTGAAATTTATAATTAAACTTTATCTTTCAGTGTTCGATATGGTCATTGGCATAAGGATAAAGCCCAGCAGACTGTTAAGAATGTTCCGCGCTTGATCGTCTTCATTGTAGGGGGTAAGTATTTTTTATTAACTCCAATAAAGGAGGCAATAAATTCGAATGTATGTTGTATTTTATTTTTTGTACGTTTGTTACGCGAATACGCAAATGTCGAACTGTTTTTGATGGTTCTGTTTTTGAAAAGTAGGTCATAATTTCGATATGGTCCCATGTAAATGTTATTGCGGTCCGACTCCGACGAACATTGATGAAAATTTATGCGTTACTAGCTGTTTCGGCGAACTACGTTCCATCTGTTCAGATTGTGTGGGAAAAATTCAAATGTCGTTTTTCCTACTTTCCTCGCAGTTGAACGAAATCAAAAGTAATATATTTCCATTTTCTGGTTGTAAACTACCGTCCCATAAATTTAAAACGACTTTCTTTTAAATATAGAGTAAGTATAACTCAAAACTAGTTATGGTATTTTAATAAAATTTAAGTAGTACCATCTCGGAACCATTCAAATGCAAAATTTGAATGTTGTTTGACAGTAACCCTATAATGAAATCCACACTAATATTATAAATGTAAAAGTATGATTGTTTTATTTTCACGTCGCAACGGAGATATTTTATGGTATATTTTTTATGTTTGGATATCCTTTATCCAGCTTCCTAGCTGAAGAGTGATATTGGTGGTGATTCTGCTGTTTACAAACTAAACTTATTTTAGATGCATACTATGGTAAAGCTCGGTGAAGTTGTAAAAACTACGAAGTTAGCAACAAGTTAGTCATTAAAAAAAATGCATGCTATCTTTTTCAAATGAAACAAAAACAAAAGAGATGGAACGTTTTAGACATGTCAGATTAGTCCGAACATGTCAAATTGTGATGTTTTTAAGCAACGTTTTCGGAACGATAGATTAAACTTCTGTAGAAATGACGTGTACGTCTAATTTGACAGCACTGAAAGTGTTTCTTCTCTTTCTGTTACTTTCGGTGAAAGAAGACAGCAATAACTTAAAATTAGTTTAGTGAGTGCGCAACAAAATTACCGCCATTATTACTTTATCTGGGGGCTGAGTATCGCAGTGACCAACTCAAAATAACTGTCAAATGACGTGTTTTTTTATTTTGCTATCTCCAGTGACCAACAGAAATACAATAGAGTTAGCAAACAGAAATGGCGTCATTTGACAGCTACTTGATGTACACTTTTTTCATTTTGAGTTGGCCACTGAGATACATAATCAGCCCCATGAACGGATTACTGCATATCTTTAATACGAAGGTGTAACCGCGCCCTTATTTCACTTAAATCATGTTCTTAAACTTGTTTGTTTTCTTTCACATTAAAATGCATATGTTTTTAAAGTACGCAATAAATTGTGTAAGTAGAAAATTCAAAACTAATTGTTTTGACTATTTTAAAAATAAAAGCTGATAACATGACATTTGCACCGAGAGATTATTAGTTGGTCTATAAAGCAACATTTGTTTTTTATCTATATCTGCAACATAGGTCAAGTAGATTGCGACGTATAAATAATCCGTGTAATGTTTATATAAATAGAGAGTAAATAAATTTTGAAATGACTGTAATTTGCGTGTTGTTAATAGAAATAGCCAACTGGCCAACAATCGCCTCTGTGGTGTAGCGGTTTAGTTGTTGGACTTGATAGGCTTGCCACCTCATCACATTGTGGGACTTTGTATCTTCGGCTAGTCGTGGGTGCCCTGGTTTTGCTTCTGCCTTTTAGTTATGGAGTTGCTCAACGACTCCCTAGGATTAGTCCTGTAATCGCCTTTGTCGTGTTCAAATTTTGAATCTTAATTCAGCTGTAAACGTGCGTAAGAAACATAAGCGACAGCGTAGCAACATTTTTTGGCTTTCATTGGCAGTATTTCTTACCACCAAGTCGTTTGGTGATATAGTTTACATTCCTTACACAGCCGTCATAGACGAGGTTCGGGTACGATTCCGGTTAATGTATTTCAGAGTTTGGCGTAATTATTACATTTGATGTCCGTGTTTAAATTTTTATGTATTAGTATCGGTTACATATCACAAACATATAACTTGGTAGTTTATAGTAGAGGATCCCAGGATGTTAAATGTGAAGTAACTCCAGCGTTATTGGTCAGATTATGCATATACATAAGATGTTTATATTATATTAGCGGCGCGAGGAACGTCTAAAAGAACAATTGCAGTCACTTGGTCATACGTGAGCGAAACAGATGTTAATAGTGCACATGACTAATGTGTCTCCGATGACGGAAACATATCAATCAGATTGGTCACCATAATGACTAATAAACATTGATGACTTGTTTTTTGGAAGTTTATACCCCTTTTATTCACTTGTGTCACCTTTGTGTTTAAAACATTTAAAATAGAAAGACGTCAAGTCGTCAGAATTGTAAAACATGCACTTACTGGCAGGTAATTGACGTGCTTGTGTAATTGCAAAAATCTCTTCTTGGACTCCCGTACTCTAAGGTAAAAATAAATGTTTTGTTCTAACATCATAATTATGTTTTAGGTGTATCTTTCTCGGAAATCCGTTGCGCGTACGAAGTGACCGCTGCGATGAAGAACTGGGAAGTGATTATCGGCTCCTCACATATCCTGACACCCGATAGCTTCCTCTCCGATCTCAGCTCACTTACCGCCTAAATGGAAACCGCCTTTTTATTGAATCAATGATTATGATCATTGTCTCATTTAACACCAAAGGTAATGAAAACAATCGTATGTCATTTAGTAGTATGATCTATATATTATTAGATGTGATTGAAATACCTTAATATTTAAATTACTTAATAGGATTTAGTATGTGTAGTCGATCAATAAGAAACTACGAGTTATATATTCGCAAAACTATTTAGAACGACATAAGCTAGCATTGCAATTTGAAATATTCTAGCATTTAAACTCTAAGTAATTTCAAATACACTTAGTATTGTCATATCTTTGAAGTTTGATCTTTAGATGTGTTGTGGAAAGTAACATGTATATATTTGGAGTTGCTATTCAACAGTTTTGGGTGTATGCTATTTTTATTATATCTTTGTTAAATTATAAAAAAAAATATCTGTATGTCAAAATGAATTACATACATTTCATTAAAAAAATACTGAAAAAATATGAAAAAAAAACTAGAATTTTAGTAAGAAAGGCAGCTGTTAGATACGTGTTTCTACCAACAACCTCTTTGATTAGTGTTGTAAAATTCCTAAATTGTAATTCCTTATTAGGTAACAGCAAGTTTATTAGGTATTTTTATTTCTTTTAAATTAGCAATTATTATTTCTACTATTTTAAATCTTTAAGTAAGATACGAACTGTGATAAAAAAAAATCTTCGCCATAATTGCACAATCATTAGGTACAGTGAACTTAGTGAGAAACAATGTGGGTCACCAGGACCCGTCTCTATAGAGAAAACTAGATTAACGTCCAGCAGGGCTAGGATAGGATGTGTACGTAGAGACCATTGCTGGTCCTACAGATGAACCAAAGACACAGAACCGATTTATAGTAGTATTATTTAAATGATGCGCTTCGGCTATTTTCGTCAAGCTTCGGAAATCCGAATGTATTTTAAAGGTGTATCTATATAGGGTTGTTATTACATAACTAATCATTTCGCTTACATTTAGATTAGGTCAGCCAATTTAAAAATAAAAGTATAAAGTGTAAAAAGTGTAAAGCCGAAGCGCATAATTTAAATAGCAGTACTGTATGTGATTGGCTCATACATCGAAAGTGCGACGTGTGATCTGTGATTGGTATAAAATTTAAGATACTTTTCATTAAAGGATTTTGGGTGGCAAGGGAAGAGGACTAATCTCAAACCTCACCACAGAAGTGGTGGTTAAAAAATGCTAAATATTGATAAATAGCATAGTAATTATTCGGTGGGCATTGATGTTTGTTAATTTGTTGTAGACTGTTTCTATTACCGACCTACATGTTAAAGCCTGATATATTTTAATTTAGCATATTATGTGCTTGTATTTATTGTAATTTTTTTCTTGTGTTTATACCACATGAGTTTAAATAACAATAACAAAAGTCAAGGACAACTCGCGCGGGATAAGTCTCAGTCTCTTGATCTCTCTTTTTCTCTGTCTCTCATTATTGCGAATCATCCTTATGAGCATCTCATTGTCTCTTTCACGTTTAGTAGTGTGGTACACTACGTTTGTGATACACTACACTAAATAAATACTTACATTTGTATTATCTCGTATGAAATCGCAGTTTCTTATTGATTGCAACATGTTTAAAAAATATATGTTTCTTATTTAGCTAGATTGCTCTGTAGAAATCGAATTTATTTATTCGTCGACTAGTTTGCTTAAATTGAACTGAAATTTGAAATTAAACTATTTGCAACCGTTTATTTAACTTTTGACAGCAGGTAAAAATACATTTTCACACTACGAATAAAGGATAGCGCCCACTGTTGACGGGGCGGAGCATGTCGGATCGGGCCGCATCGTATCGGTGGAGTTTTAATACTCAGTACCAAATAGTAGAGCAAAAAAATAGAGAAGCACACGACTTTAAAATCGTCAAGCAAAGTGGCGCCTCTAGTAGTCATACGAAACTTTAACGTAAAAATGCCATTAGTGCTCTATTCGTAATAGTGATGTCGTGATCTTTGGTCACTGTAGGCCGCATCGGAGAATGCGCGCGGGGTGCCGAGCGGAAATCCGCCGCGGAAAAATCTGCGCCTGTGCGCCTCGGCACAGTGGGCGTTGCTCCATACAAAATGTATGAAAGCTATGTAGGCGGATTATTGCGCTGCGATCTGCTCCGTCCCGGACCGTCCAAATGGGCACTCTCCTTAAAAGGGACAGATATATTACCTTTATAAATTTGACAGCTGTCAAAAGCGGAATAACTGGTTGGACTAGGTATAGGTGTGAAGGTTATAAAAGCAGCAATAACTCTATAGTACTAGTACAAATGAATTAAACTTTGGCTTAAATAACAAATGGAAGTGTGATTTCTATATCTGGATGAAAAAAACAATGGTGGAAATAGCATTAATTAGCAATTATATTTCAGACATATTAGAAAAAATCATATTTATTATTTTAATTTATTATATTTAAATGTTTATTTGTGATGTTTAAATATGACCTTCAAGATGTCTGTACGAATAACTTCATACTTCGGAATCTTTAGTAAAGATAGTTTTATACATGCGACTATAGTCGGTTCCCTTATATTAATGAAACATACAGCTGACAGAGCAAAGAAGGGCTTTGTGGATGTATATGTAGATTGCTTTCCTAAATATTTGTATTACTTCTAAGAGCCCGATGCAAAATTTCTATTCGTGTTCCCTTAATAATCCTTTAAGATTTAACACAGTATCTTTCTCATTTCTATACATTTTTAGAATCTGCGCTGGTTTCTTTTCATATATTTTGCTGTTATGTTTAAATCTGAGACCCATGACAAGCATTTAGATTTTTGATATGACAGAATATTTTTGTTGTCTCTATTTTTTTTAAATATTTTTGTTTATTACAATGTTGATTATCCGGTATAGTAGAAAAAATATCAAATTTATAAACTATTATAAATTTCCTACAAAAAAAGGTGTGAGTGCAATTCACACACGATAGGAGGGAACTTCAGTAAATCGACAAAAGAATGAGATGGGTATATATTTGTGTCTCTTACCTGCCAAAGAATGAGATGAATATATATTTGTGTCTCTTACCTGCAAAAGAATGAGATGAATATATATTTGTGTCTCTTACCTGTCGTTTTTCCGTTGCACCCGTTTCGAAATCACAACGATTCTAAAGAAATTTTACTTCAAAAATATTGAATACTATTTCAATATTTTTTTATGTTACGTTATATTATTTTCATTAATAAAAATCGGTTGTTATTAACTTTGGTAATAAAAAAAAAATCTTGTGATAACTCCCTATCACAGCAATGCCATAGGTTTATAATATGACACAGATAAGTGAGCGAAGCTTGCCTTTCAATTAACAGCATGTTAGGAAATTATTTGACTTTTAATATTAATATTAACAAGTTGTAAGTTTTAACAAGTTCACTTGTGTCCTAATCTGATATAATTTAATATTGTTTTAAGTGTTATGTTCTATTTGTTAAGATATTTTAATTTTACTACTTTTCCCACGCTTGAGATGAATTGCCACAATTTTAAGAACAAAAGAATAACCTCAGATAGAGATCGAACCCCAAACCCCTTAGTACCCCCTATCTATTTGTTATGTCCCTCTTTACCTTAAACTGTTGTGTAGTATTGTATTGATTTATTATGCATAGCAAAATATATAATATTTATTATCTGCTTCATTTTAAACTATCGCGTGTTTATTGACATTTGTCAAGTATATAATATATTTTTTTAAAATGTTAGTTAATATGTTGTAAGTTTTAAAGAAAACTTTGTTGTAAAGTTATTTTTTATTAAATCTAAATATTAGTTTGGTGTATTTGCCTTGAAAAATCGGCCCAATTTAGAATCGGACAATCCAAATGTAAAAAACCGGTTGGCGCCAAAAATAAAAAAAATGTGTACATGAAGTACCTGTGCAGTACTATTATAAATAATTTGAGCGCAATAAAATTGCAAACAACCGATTTTATTTTCGTGAACGCATCTGACATGGCGTTTTTTATTATTTCTTTAACAAGGACATAGATTTTGAATAACCCGTAGAAATTTCGTATAAATTAAATTTCGTATTGAAAATATATTGTCATTATAAATTTATTATATTTATAAAGAAATATATGGTCATAATGCCTTCAATAACCCGTTTTGTGAAAGACTTGTGCCTGAAGTAAGTTAATAACAAATGGATTTTGATGGTTCTTTTCTCAAAAGGTTAAGGAAAGGAAGGGAAGTGTTGATTTTGGAGTAGTCCCATTGATCCCGTGATTTCGATGCCGGTGTTTTTTGTTTTGCATTTTTTTCCAAAGTCAATTCGATCGATATGGTTCTTAGTTACATTAAGGACAGGTTTTGTCGGGGATTGTCGATTGTTTTATGATTATTTGTGAACTTAGTCGGGTCGGATGTCTGTGTTTCAGAAAAAATATGCGAGTAGCGTACTCGGATAATTTTTCATTATGTTCCAGGCTAAATGATATTCATTACAAAACCCTATTTATGCAACAACCGGCGTAATTTTCACATTTATGTTGTAGATATGACGAAAAATAACTTTAAAATTATCAAATGTTAAATTTTAGTGTATATTGTAACTTTATTGTAAAAAGTCTATTTTAAATTTTATTTCGTGTATGTTATAGTTTTATTGCAATAAATCTCCGGTATGTATACAAACTGTTAGTAGTTTAAAAATAACTTCAACCGTGTCACTAAAAAGGACTGTCATAAATATGATGTATTTATTATTGTGTGAAGGAGGAGGTTCTCAATCCGACTGTAGTTTTTTTGAATGTTTATTTCGCGATTACTCAGCAAAAAAAATACTAATTTATTTTGATGTTTTTTTTAATATAGGTTTATTCCGATTCCAAGATTGTCCATATTCATGTTATCGCTACCCGACTAGTGGTTTTTGAGGTATAATGCAAAGAAAATCAATATTATCAAAACTACCAGTAGAATGTTGATAAAATTCTTGCGGGATCATCTCGGAATCACTACCTTGGAATCTATTGAAAAAAGCAATCGTTAAATGGCGATGTGGTATCGGGTGAAATAGTTGCAGTCGGTTTTTGCAGTTTTACTGTGCTTAATTATGATTTATTTAATTAAATCATATAGAGTTGTTTATATCATTGTTTCAAATAAAACGTGTAAATAGATTTTTATAATATATTAACGCCTAAAAATTTCTTATGTTAATATTATGTTCGTAGCTCTTCCTCGCAACGCCTAGGCTGAAATGTCATACAAATAACGTATATTGAGATGTTTGTTGTAACTAAAATTCTATGTTTACGTATTTATGCACGTGTTTTAATTATCTGTTATCTTGCTTAGAACACTATACCCGGTGAGCTAGCTGTCAAGCCTAGACAAATACATTCCAAAAGTAATTATACATGTATGTATATTTTTATGCGTCGCGTATTGTGCATTATATAAAATTCGCTAGAAAACACGTTTAATGAATTTTAAATGACTAAAATATAAAGTATTATCGCCCATATATCAGAATGACATCGCGTCGTTAGATCGTCCTCTGCTTATCGTCTTTAAAATGAGTCCGAACTGCCTTATGTTGCACATGCGCATTTAACGGTCTTGCTTGCTAATACTTAAAATGTGTGCAAATGAGTCCGGTGTCATTTTGTCGAGTATACTTAATGTTATGTAGTATCCGTTTTCATTGAAAAGTAATATAATAAAGAAAAAGTAAAGTATCTTCACGCCCATATCCCCGAAGACGTAGGCAGAGCTACAACCAAGGCACCCACGACTAGCCGAAGACACTAAGTCCCACATTTCCAATCCCGACCAACATTTTTTTTTATTAGAAAATTGGAAAAATCCGATTTTCTTTTTGTTGGCCGACCCGGAATTCGAACCCGGGACCTCATGCAGTCAAGTCCAACACCCGGACCGCTAGACCACATTTAATTCTTAAAATTACTAAAATATTGAGAACAAATATTTCATAAAACTAATTTACAAACACTGGAGAAGTATTCTTATAAATCGTATGAAATTATTCGCACATATAAAAAGAAATTCTTACAAAAAAATGCGTAAGAGAAAATCTTATATATACGAATCGGTTAATATATAATTTATATTTAATATATACTTATATAACTTTCGTAATAATAAAGAATAAGGTGCTAATTTTGCGTGTTGCTGATATATGTGTGATAATCCTGAATTGAATAGTTATAGTTATGTAGAAAATAAGTGTAATGATAAGAACCCTGATTTAATAACATTGAAAAAAAATCCCATTATTAGGATTAAACTTTCAATGAATACACACACGTTTGTGCAATTAATTAGAAAATACATTAGGTAATCATATTTCATCAGTATTCAATTGTTAAACATTTTAATAAATATTTAATCGTGAATATGTAGTTTTATTGTGTAAAACTTTTGCTAAAGTTTTATTTTATGTTTGGACGAAATCCAGTTGCGAATATACATAGCCCTGTTCATTACGACCCATTTTTAAGACCTTTGACCATGATTTTTTTTTGCAGCCGTCAGACATCAATCCTGTGGATCTTATCCCCCTTTCATTGATTCATTTATTCAAATCATATCCCTTTTCATTGAATTTCTATCGGGACCGAGCTAGCAGCGTTGTAAATGTAATTATACAAATTGATTAACAGATCTTTCCCGTATAAAAGAAAATATCAGTTTAAAACTCGTTATTGCTAAATACCAGGGTGGATCCAAAAGTTCGTGGCCTAACCTACATGGAGCTATGACATCTTTTTAAAATCTACCGTCATTTGTTAGTATGTGTCATATTGATTTATTGTGCGCAGTTTCATTCCGATCCTGCACAATATAAATTTTCTGTGATTATTTGTTTGAAGTTTGTATTTTTCGAGGGGATAAACAAGTTGCAGGTCAGGTGGAAGAAGTGTGTTGAGCTAGATGGAGACTATGTCGAAAAATAAAAATAAATAATAAGTGTCTCTTTGACGATAGTTCACATTAAGAGTCTAAAGTACCTTAGCCTAATCGTGG
>NJDC01003111.1:0-10029 GCA_002245475.1 Calephelis virginiensis
CTGCGCACAATAAATTAATATGACACATACTAACAAATGACGGTAGATTTTAAAAACATGTCATAGCTCCATGTAGGTTAGGCCACGAACTTTTGGATCCACCCTCGTATTTACATGAAGCAGAAATCTTTTTAAACTGAATGCAGTTTTTAATACTAAGACTCTGAGAGTACTTGTTTTCAGCTGCTTTTCGATGCCGAAATGCAACCATACACTCAGAGTCCCACCAGGGATGAGATGGGATTTTATGTTATCTACATGCACATGTGTATCTACATACACTACTAACAAGGAGGACATGTGCTCTTTGGAGACTTATATGGAGACATAAGTAGTATTGTAAATTATAATTGCAACTACATTTGTATTTGGACTATGGGTAGGGATATTGATTTATTGCCGTCGTTAACCTGCTTTGACGTCGTCTCTGTCGTCATTTTTGAAGATATAACAGTAAAACTTTGTATTCAGACATTTAATGAGGAACGAAAGAACATAGGCCACTTTTTATAGCGAAAATTGGGGGGGAAATTGGGGTAAAAACAGGTGATGAATGTTCATATGGAAAATCGTCATTTTTGAAGATATAACACTGAAACTTAGTATTCAGACACGTTATTAGGAATGAAAGAACATAGGCTACTTTTTATAGCAAAAATTGGGGAAGGAAATTGGAGTAAATATAGGTGATGAATATTCGTATGGAGATTCGTCATTTTTGAAACTATAACAGTGAAACTTTGTATTCAGACACTTAATGAGGAACGAAAGAGCATAGGCTACTTTTTATAGCGATAATCAAAAGTATACTTATCAACCTTATTATAAAAGAATATAGACATGGAAACGTGCAAAACCACGTCACCGCTAAATGTGTTTAGTATAAACAAATTAATTTTCCAAATTTTCCTCTTAATAAAATGAACCGAAACTCGCCTTTTATGACTAAGTTGGTATGAAAGCAGTCTGTATTTTTTTGTAAGAGCTCGGAACCAAAATCTATACTATCTATTCTAATATTTAAAAGCTGAAGAGTTTGATTGTTTGTTTGCTTAAACTTTCAGTGTTAGAAAGTCCATTTATTGAAGATCACCGTAAGATCAATAGGAACGGAGCACCATTGATAAATGTTTTAAAATCGGGGGATTTTTTTCCTATTGAGAGCGTGCGCTCCGTTAACGGTGAGAATTTCGTAAAAATCATGTATAAAAGAATTGTTCCCCTTTAAAATTCCTAAGAAAAGTCCGCAGCAGCACATTTCTATCTTTTAAGGTAACCTTTTTTTATGCTAACCAAATTTATTTCAAAATAATTCATTATTTGCGAAGGTTATTTTATAAACACGATGTTAATCCTTATCAAAAAATTAAGTCATTCATCACAAGTATTTAATTTAAAACAAAACTGCATTTCACATCATTCGATTTGAATGAATATCTTAGGAGATATCGCAGTTTTAAAATTACACTATCAAAGAGAATATAATCACTATGTTAACACTATAGTTTAAAGACCGCGTGACACAGACGCGTGGTATGTGCGTGGTTGACTCCATATGGAACGGTTGTGCTCAGTGCGCTACTTTCTAAATTTATCCTTTCCAGAACATCTACGTTTTAACTTAACGAACTTTTTAGATGATATTTATTTTATTTATTTGAAAATAGATTAAAGTTTGAAGTAGGCCGTTTTTCATCTTAAAATTTCAACGGGTAGCGTTGGAAATCTGTAATCTACCCGTATCTGCCGTTTGTTATTGATACATTCATTCATAGATTCATCTCTTCACGCCAAGACTCTTATGGGGTATTATGTAAATGCAGTGCTTACGCATCGCTATCGCATCGCTGTCGCATCGCTGTCGCATTGCTGTCGCATCGCTGTCGCATCGCTGTCGCATCGCTGTCGCATCGCTATCGCATCGCTTTCCTTAACAAACACACAATTTATTGAAGCACACAATCTGAATAAGAATAATATCTTAGGAGTCTTCATTTAAGGTGCATATGAAACTCTGTTAGTACTATTGGTCTGTGATTTGATGTATATATAAAGCAAAGAATATACAAATATCTACTGATATTTTCTTGGGATGGGTATCAATAGACATCTCATTCCCCGTGGAAAGAGAAGGATATGCCTTTGCTAAAGGACGTGAGTTAGTACTGATGAACATTATTTTAAAGTGATTTTGACACATAAACACACGAGAAAGTCGTTTTGAAGTAAAGCACTTTAAATCAACCAAATTAGTAATGTTAGGTGGCCAATAGTTCAATTTTGTTTAGTTAAAGTGCTAAAGCAAAATATTTGTGAATAAATAAGTGTATTTCTTCGTTGCCACCAAATGTTACTTAATATGTTTGAGTATCGAGGCCACCACTTTTCTCAAGACATAACTTTTTACAACGACTTATGACTATTTTAAAAATAATTTATTATTTCAAAAGACGTAGCAGCATGGGCTAAAGATGTTTGCCGGCCCATGAAAGGGGCAAATTAACCTGAAAAAAATGTGTCACCATGGTGTCTCTCAGAGTCATCGTTCAAAATGACGCTTCAACCAACGTTTCATTACATGTAGATTTTCTGGAGTGATTGAATGGTCAACTGTCAAAATGGTCAATTTGTAGTCAATGGCCATTGTCCAGTTCACAATTGACAGCTGAATGGTAAAGATAAAGAAAAATAAAGGTTTTTTGGTGCCATTGTGAATGAAGATGACTACCATCTTACAGCCTAATTCGAGTTAATATCATCAGTGTCCATGACTAGATAGTTCAATAAGAATATACTGATGGAAAGAACCAACTAAACTACCCATCCTAGTTAGTTAGTGACAATTCACGACATCATGAATTTTGACAAGCCCTTTAAAGACTTAATGAAAACAAATATATTGATTCCCAATGAAAAATCTGTGCCATATTTAAAAAAAAATCGAAATAATGAACATTATAAAGTTTTACAAGATTGTGGCAGTTTTTTTAATGTTTTAATCTAAAAATAAGGAGGCCGATGTATTTTAACTCGGACTCTATAGAAAACTATTTTGGTCAGGTAAGAGCCTAAATGATAAAGACCAAATGATAAATTTAAAATCGTTGCTTCGAAATAATAGAAGCGGTGAGCCGGATCGTCCAACGCTTCAGAAAAATATGGAAATGGAGTTAGAACAGGTCCGAACAGAACAGGTGGATGTTCATTCTCGTGCTTACACTGCAGGATGGGTTATTTATGAAATATCAAAAATATTAATAATAAGTGAGTTACCAAATTGTAGGTACAGCCTAATTCGAGTTAATATCAGCAGTGTCCATGACTGGATAGTTCAATAAGAATATACTGATGGAAAGAACCAACTAAACTACCCATCCTAAGGTGTAGTTAGGTATTTCGGTACAATTGCTAACGATACAAATGAATACTTGGAAAATAATGCACATAAAAATAATCTTTTCTCTTCTATAAAATGTGCTGTAATTTCTAAGTATTAATTTAAATTTATTAACTGTGACGAGTATAAAGAAGAACAATTCGACCATTCCCAATTTTTTTTTCTACCTGATAAGATTCTAAATAAATTGTTGCAGTCTAATAAGAAAATTGTAAAGGACACAGATGTCTTCCGTCTACAAAATCGTGTATTACCTTATGTGCAAAAGTGAAACATTTGAAAATTTTAAAAATGCTTAAAAACAAACGTCTGAACGAATATCTACTTCGTTTTATTAATTACGAAATTAACTGTTTGTTTCCAAAACAAAAAATTGAAAGTATGGTGGATGTGTATGCTACAAAATTCGAAGTGAGGCATAACGTGCCATGCTTTCTTGTCTTTAGAAATTCCCATTGCATAAAAAAAGTAACTGTCGTGTATTGTCAGCTTTGACCCGTAATGGCAAAAATATTTGTTCCCCAGATAGCAGTCTGTACGTAGTACTCTAATTGGTCTGTGTACTCTAATTGATCTGTGGTTGACTTGATGTTCATAATATCAAAATCCATATTATCTGGGTTTCGGCGCCATCGAAAGAAAAGATAATGAAGTTTTTTCATAATTATTGAATTTCATGTTTATATTCAGAGAAATTAGTCAATTTTGGTGGCATTTTGTAAAATTTTGTTCAGTGAAAGAGCACAAATGAAATAATCATAAAGAAATTCGCGTATCGTATATTTCCTCATTGCCGCCAAAACTCATTACATGAGCTTGTGTAAAAAGGCCACCGTTTTACCCAAGAGCCTGACATGACTTACTGACGACTTATGACTGATGACTAATTAAAATTAATTGAAATTGAAATAACATTTGATGCAAATTACTACTTGACTAATGGCTAAATACTAACGTGAAAGCCAAAACCTAAAGAAAGAAAGAAGAAGTTCATATCTCGAGAATTTGAAGTTTGATTGTTTTGAGTAAAACGTAGTGATTAGGTATATTCTCTTTGGTTTTGAGAATAAAAACCTAGTAAAAACCATAATTGAAATTTGAAGTGATTTTGCTATTTAATTACGAATAATGTTGAATAACGTAGAATTTGATTTTTAGTGATAAAACTTGATATTAAATTTAAAGCATTAGTTACTAAATCAGTGTGTAACTCCCGTTTTTAATAAAATCTTAGTCCTGTGCTGTTCTAACTTTTTTGTTTATATTTTATCGGTGTAGAGTCTTCAACATAATGCAGCCACTCCTAAACACAAAGGCCAAAATTCAAATAGATATAAACCAAGTTAGAATAGATTTGTTACACGGTATTCGAGAATGTAGCGATAGGGGTTTGACTCAAACAGTTAAATGGTTATCAGAACTAAATTATGCTCTGAAGGATCATAAAATATCAATAGAAAATTCTGCTCCAAGTGATGATATTGCCACAGAAGAAAGAGAAGCATATACTTTGGCTAAAAGTTATTTTGATTGCCAAGAGTATGACAGGGCTGCCCACTTTATAGAAAACTGTACTAGCGCTAAATGTGTGTTTTTACATAAATATTCACTGTACATGTCAAGTGAGAAAAAAAGATTAGACAATGCTACTGACAATGGAACAGAAAATACTGAATCCACCCAAGTGCTGTTGGATTTATTATCGTTTTTTAAGGTCACTATATTATTATATCTTCTTAACTATTTAAATATTTTTGTGTGTCTCAATGATCGCCTTATTGGCTCACAGATTAGCGTTCACACCTAGCTCCACTGACCAACAGCAACAGGATTGGGTTTGATTCCCGTCTCGTTGGTCAGGCATTTGTGTGAACATCAATGTCTGTATTTTCAGGTCTGAGTATTAATTGTATTTAATTCAGATTCTAAATAAGTATTTTTCATGTATTTGTATTTTTGAGTAACACCCATTATCATTTCTAATTGCTGTTTTGGAGTTTAGCTTTAAAGTTTAATTATAGGGTAAGTAGTATTCCACATAAGTACATTAACTGATATTTTCATAATAATTCTAGGCCAATAGAAACAATCTTGATGGATATCTTCTTTATCTAGAGGGAGTTGTATTAAAAAAATTGGATTTAAGAAGCCAGGCTGTGACAGTACTACAAGCAGCTGTTGTTGCTGCACCTACTCTCTGGGCAGCATGGCTAGAACTGGCAGGATTGGCAAATGAATGTAAAGCTTTAGATGCTTTTCAACTGCCTAAACACTGGATGATGTACTTTTTTGCTGCTCATGCATTTGTTGAATTGAAACTATCAGATCAAGCTCTGGAAGCATATATGGTTCTAGTTACTGCTGGATTTGATAAAAGCACTTACATAACTGCTCAAATGGCAATAGCTCACCATGACAGACGTGGTATGCTCTTATTGTATATTAATTAGTTGGTGTCAAGAGTCTCCGAAAGTGGCATGTTGATATGAAAAAGGTAATTAATGTGGAGGAAGCCAGGCAGGTCTGCCAGGATCGTGAGATTTGGCATTTAATATTCTCTGTCTACCCTGTAAGGGACTTGGCATGAATATATTGCATATGTTATTATTACTTGTGCTTATCCCTATTTTTTGGTCACTTATGTTTATATTATGTCTGGTTGCTTCCTTATTACCAAATTTGTAAGGACAGTGTAGAGCAGTGGTGCCTATACTTTTAGCTGTAAAGATCGACTTGAGAAAAAATTAAGGGTTTAAGATTGACAGCTTTATTTTTATGTATTTTTTTTATCTATTATTAATAATAACACATATTTATATTATTATTTATTTTTATGTTGTAATCATAAGTAATTACTAGCAGTTTTACATAGTTTCTTACTATTTACACACACTTTTGTAGATAAAAAAATATTCAAAATTCGAAAATAATATCTTCTAGGTCAGAGGTTCCCAAACTTATTTCATGTAACGCCTACTTTGAAAATCAGTTGTTTTGTAGCGACCCCCCCCCTCGTTTTTTTCTTGTCAATAACCTCAATAACATATTTGTTGTGCCTAGTTTAAAAAAAAACATTTTTTTCAAGATTTATACCGCCCCCCTCTAGGCTTCCAGCGCCTACAAGGGGGCGTTATCGCCCACTTTGGGAAAGGCTGTTCTAGGTCCTAGCTGGGTTAACCTCTAAGATCGAATGTGGAACCTCTCATGATCGACCGGTCGATCGCGATAGACCGTTTGGGCACCACTGGTGTAGAGTGACATGTAGACTAGAACATTTGGTAGTTTTAGTAAGTGACAAGACTGCTATTTGTAATTTTGTTTCCCTTGTCATATTTTTGTATAATATGTATGTTAGTATACTGTGCAATCCAAACTTAAATAAATACAAAAGTCTAATTCGCTTTTTGGGCTAAACTGCAGGATTGATTATGATGAAATTATATATCCATGTAGCTATTGAAAAAAAATGAAATTGGTGATAAAAGTTTGTAGCAAAATTATTCTACACAATTGAAATTTTTTTACTTGGTGGTAAAGTTTTGCAACGACTTGCCTAGATTGGTACCACTGCCTTACCTATTCCTCCTGCCTTAATGTTGAAGTGTACCAGTTCGGAGGTAAGGTAGCCGGTAAACTTACTTTTGCTCGAGGCCTAACATGACGGCCTTGGATTGGCATCTTTACCAACTTTGGTTGCTCTAGGGGGAATGAATTTCTTACCATCGGAAAATCCGTCTGCTTGTTTGCCTTCCAATATCATAAAAAAAATTTACTAAGTTGCATTTAAATGTAAAGAATAAATAAATCACTTAGAGAATTGTGTCAAAAGGTTCCGAATCCAGTGTGTATGTATGAAAAGGTGAATGTGGCGGAAGCCAAACAGGCCTGCCAAGATTATGAGATTTGGCACTGGATACACTCCGCCAACTTGTAAGGGACTTGGTGTGAAGATATGTATGTGTGTAAATAAACTATAATTAATTAAAGAGAATGAAAGAAAAAAATTTGGCGAATGTTATTCAACCCTCGACGAATTCAAAACAAATTTAAGCTTAAAATTTCACAAAAGAGAACATTTTTATGGTGAAATAAAGTATGTCTCAATTCAATATAAATTTTCAGATGTGGATTCTGCACTTTCTTTATTCCGTGACTTATACCAGAGTGATCCATACAGATTAGATAACTGGGATGTGTATTCTCACCTCTTATACTTAAAAGAAAAACGGATGGAGTTAGCTAACTTAGCCCAGAAAGCTATTTCAATTGATAAATACAGAGTGGAAACATGCTGTGTTATTGGTAAGATTATTGTTGAAATTAATATTGTTAGCTATACTTGACAAATTTCACGCTTTTTTATGATGTATATCCAAGTATATACCAATTACTCAAAACATAGCTGAAACAAAGCTACTAGAGTCTAAGGTGGAAACACACTCAGCTAGAGCCTAATCATACTTGCTTCGAATACTTCCCAATTACATTGTTCTGGAAGTACACTGACTTAGGCAGAGAATTCTAGTTCTTTACTGTATGAACTGTGTTAAGTTGTGTGACTTTAAAAGAAAAGAAACATGGCTGCTGTGAGTCAATCATTTTTTAAAAGAAATTTAGATTTTTTTTTAATTTTACAAAGTTCAGTATACAGTTTCCTTCTAGATACGATAACGTTTTTCTGTAACCCCCCCCCCGTAACCCTCTCTAAACGTTACGTAACACTCAAGTGCCCATTTTTACCCTGAAGTCGCAAAAAGTTATACTATAGTTTTTATCCTTAGTATACTTTCAATGGCTTTTGCAGTAAAAATATTAAATAAAATTTAATAAATTTAAATTTATTAAATTTATTATATTTACTAAATAAATAAACAATTTTTTTATTTAAAAAAAGCAATGTTACGTAACATGTTCTAACAAAGACTGCCCTTTTAACGCATCGTAATGTTTTACGATCCTCTCCCCAAACTGCGTTACATAATTCTTCAGTGCTCCTCAAATGTAGTTTGCTACTACATATGAAATGATATTGCATCATGTTTACAATACATACATCCTTTTTGAGATTCATCTTTCCTCACTATTTCAGCATGAAAAAAATAAAATCTCTCAATAATAAATTAATCCCATCCATCGACCACACATCCCAATAGACACCGCATAGAAGACAACACGGTTCTATCAACACATAAGTGTAATTGTTCTAATGTAGCTTATTACTTAAAAATATTTGAACAGTATCGACCAGGTTTGTGACCTATAAACATTATCGCGTTATTGTATAAAAAGTAAAAAAAAAAATATATAAAATGACTGTTTCTTCAATTAAATGGTACGATAAAGACAGCCGGACTTCAAATTACCGAAAAAATGACGTTTTAATTTATTTGATATATATCGGAGTTCATCATATACTGGTCAGTCACTGTTCGATGCGTGTTTATATCCCTTTCTTACACATGTGATTTTCAAGCTATCACTTTCGTTTGCATACAGCTAGTGATGGACTAATGTGCAAATCTATTTTATCGATATTTTTATTTACTTATCCTGAATAGGATACCGGTATTGTATGTAGGTATTTATGTATTTTATCGATAAATTTAAGTACTGACAGAAACAATAAATAACTTCTTTCTCTGTACATACATTTGAGTTGGCCTCTGGATAATTACTCTTTTTTATGTGAGAAGTCAAAGTCGTTTGCGAACAAGCAAACGGCTCTCTTAATGGTAACAGATAATCATGACCTATAGACACCATTGATGTTACAGGTGCGTTGCTGTCCTGTGGTCGGAACGGCTAAGGCCTATTGTGCATCTACTCGACTACTATTGTGCATCTAATCTACAGGCTTCCCTATCCTCCGAATCGGAATGTGACACTGTCATTATAGCGGCAGGAATGGGTAAGGCGGTTGATAACTACCCAGGGAAGTTGCTGCACACCACTGCATCACCAGTGATCTTGTTGACAATTACCTGTTTTACATGAGCTCGCCTCTTATGAGGTGCCTGGCAGAAGGACAGGTGATCTATTTTAGTCAGCAGACCCGACTGCAGACTGGTTATCTGGGTGATATAAATTCAAGACTGGTTCCGATAGGCTATGTTGGGTCAGTATGTCATAAAATTTTCAAAGGGCTGGGACAATTTTAAAACTAATTTGTTTACAGTATTTCAACGAAATTCTGTAGTTGAGGTGGGAATTACTCGAATGAATAAAAACAATTAAATTTAATACAAATTACCATTTCTTCTTGTGACACTATTAATAGTATTGTCCTATCTGAGATGGATTCTTTTAAAGATTTCGGTATAGTTTGAGATAGTAAATTGACATTTATTCCACACATAAAAAATGTAACCAATAAGGCGCTCAAAAATTTGGGATTTATTATACGTAACAGTAAGGAATTTCGCAATGTTCGCACTAAGAAGGTTCTTTATTACAGTTTTGTTAGAAGTAAATGAGAGTACTGTAGCGTAGTATGGCGCCCATATTTTTCTAACCATTCATTAAGATTGGAAAGAATACAAAAAAGATTTGTTAACCATTGGTACTATTGTCTCAAGCTTTCAGCTAAATGTTATTCTTACAAATCAAATCGATTCGTCGTTTTTCCCAAACCC
>NJDC01003111.1:10036-46877 GCA_002245475.1 Calephelis virginiensis
GCATAATAATTTATCAATAATAACTAATTGTTAGTGTAAAAAAATAGATGTGTGAGTTTTATGTGTTTACCTGTAAGATTTTGTGCAATTGGTTATTTGTTATTTTTTATATGTGTAAATTATATTATTGTAACAACTGTTGGTAAGCCTGATTAATAAAATAAATAAATAAATACTTCATAAAATAAAAGGCATATCGATAAATCATATTGTTCGTATTAAATATGTCTCATCCCTAATCTTACATATCTGTTTATAAATATGACGTATTGTCATTGCAAAGGCCAATAAGAAAGCAGTTCCTCGCTTCCCCGCACCTCAGCTATTTGCTAGAACTGTTTCAAAGCAAAATTATCAAGAGTAGGCGTCTAGTGGGGTGTGTGGTCGATGATCCCATCCCATAGAAGCTCCATAGAATAAAATATGTAAATACATATGTCAGCTATTGTTTCTATAATCTACATTTTAATTGTTTTAGGCAATTACTACAGTTTGAGATTTGAACATCAAAAGGCTGTCATATATTTCCAAAGAGCAGTAGCTCTAGATCCACAATATTTAACTGCATGGATTCTAATGGGACATGAATTTATAGAACTGCAGAACTCAAATGCGGCAATACAGTGTTATAGACAAGCTATAGGTAAGAAAATGTTTATGTGGTCTAGATAATGATAATTTCAATCTTCAAAAAAAGCCATCTTTTTTAAGAAAACTGTTATTTTTTATAGCCATACAAATATAACAATAATCTATCTTTTATAACTATATGAACACGTATATCCATTTTCATTGGTCATCACATCACGATTGAACTGATGGAAGCATTGTTTTTTGTTGTGTAAATTATTTTCATAAGAAAGTTCTTATGAAAAAATAGTTTAATAAGTTTATTGGAACATTAAAAAATAATAATTTAATGTTTCGTAATAGTGAGATCCGAAAAAGAGTGGTATTGAAAGAAAGTGTTGGTGTTAAAATGCGTAAGGGCACGCTCCGCTGGTTCGGGAAAGAATGCCGGGTGAAAAATTGACAAAGCAGATATACAATGCAAATGTGGATGGATGTAGGTACCCAGAGAGACCAAGGTTGACATTTCACTATCGCTCATATGTTATCCGAGAGTGATGTCAAGAGTCTCAGGAACTGGCGTGTTTGTATGAAAAGGGTAAGGGTCAAGGAAGCCAAACAGGTTGTCAGGATTGTGAGGTTTGGCATTCGATACTCTTTGTTTACCCTGTAAGAGACTTGGCGTGAAGATATGTATTTATGTAATTCAATGTTCATAGTTTAGACAGGACAAAGTCTCAATGTATTTTATTTTAGCACTTGCCCTGTGCTTGGGCTTGAAACGAAAGGATACTGGTTCAAATCCTTTCCAGAGCGAAGTTTGTTCTTTCTTTAAAATTTGTAGGACAAAGTCTGTCAGGGCAGCTATTGTATATTAAAATGAAAACATTACAATCTTTTATTTAAATTTTCTAAATAATGCTAATGTAAATTAAACAATTTATGTTTCAGATGTAAATAGAAATGATTACAGAGCTTGGAATGGATTAGGTCAAGCTTATGAAATATTAGGATTAAATGGATATTGCATATACTACTACTCAAGAGCGGCTCAACTAAAGCCTGATGATTCGAGGATGTTAGTCTCCCTGGGTGAAGCGTACGAGAAAATGGAGAAAATACCAAATGCTCTAAAATGTTATTATAAGGCACATAGTACAGGCGATATTGAAGGCATGGCGTTGTTCAAACTAGCTAAGTATGTACATGTTTATTCTTGTATTGCTTTAAAAAAAAACTAATTTAAAAAGTGATTCTTAATGTAAAATATATGAGTACAATTGTGTAAAGACTTCTAGGATTATCTGCTAGGGAATACATGCAAATATTGAAAATTGAGAGAGCTTGCTTCAAATTTTGCTTTTAATTTACTTTATAAGTTAAGTTATATTTTGAGACACGCTATGTGGTAAAACAATAAGGTTACATGTTGAGACAAAATGGTTACATGTTGAGACAGTAAGGATACGTGTAAAGACAATAAGGTTACATGTTGAGACAAGGAGGTTACATGTTGAGATAATAAGGCTACATGTAAAGACAATCGAACTACATGAATAGGAGTACATGTTGTGATGGGAGCGTGGTCCCCACTCCCCAGGCTGTACGAGAAGTCGAACATGCCGAACAGCGCGGCGGCGGCGTACACGGCGGCCAGCCAGGAGCAAGCCAACGCCGGCAGCCGCGAGCTGCCCGCCGCCCACCGCTACCTGGCGCAGTACTACCTGCGCTTCTCGCTGCTCGACCACGCTGCGCACTACGCCTACAAGTGTCTGGAGTACGACACGGTGAGCGCTAGTTCTACTCTTGGCTCTCGGTTTCACGCAAATTGGAATCGGATATTGGCCTGTCTACGTCACCACGTTACGACGTCATCTACGTGGAACTGTGTGGTAACGCGGTACGGTACGGTAACGTAAAATGTATGGGCGCCGGCAGCAGGGTGCAAGAGGGTTTAACTGCACCCCTCTGTCCGGAAAGAAAGTAGATAGAAAAAATTACTTGACTAAATTTGCGGGAGAGTAATGCTTTTCGAGACTATGTATGTATGTATGTATGTTTGTGTTCGTATGTAAATATGTATGTTGCTATACATGTTTATTTCGATGTTTTCTATTAGTTAACAGTATGTATAGATGGAGATGTAAAATGCACGTCATACCACAGCAACGTTGCACGTCATACCACAGCAACGTTGCACGTCAGTCTCGTTCTAAATATAAACCGCAAAGACATATTCAGCTTCTCTATAGTTTTAAAACGGCTATTGTTAAATTCACAAGTAATTGCTTAAAAAATTAAGCGTTAACTGAGCGAGTGTGCGCATCGAGTCGAGCCATATAGCGTACCGTCCACTAGCACAACGCGGCTACATAACGTGGTACCATACCGTACCGTTGCACATTGACGACGCCGTGACTTCGGTATATGGACAGGCTCAATGTCATACTAGGTAATCTTGAACACAAACTAGCGAATTATTAGAACTAGTGGGGTCGCCCATTGGTCGAATTTCGACCATAATAAATTTTAATATCTTGTTGATGAGAACGCTTTCTTTATTACTTAAGACCAACTACTTTGTTTCCTAAACAGTTAGTGCGCCATCTGGGATCTTTTATCATCAACATCAATTTATTTGTGTGTGTCAAAGTGTGGGTAATGTTTTATTTATTGATTTAATGTACTTTATAAGCATTATATTGAAAAATATTAGCGTTCTGCACTTCTCCTACATTTAAACTATGAGTGTGCCAAATTTTATGCTCCTGCGTCTCCGCAATTTTCGTAAAAATGGGTCCAAAGTTTAGGCATTACGTATTTAGTTCCAAAAAAATTCAACGACTCCGACACAAAAAACAAAATTTATTATTAACTAAATGTTAATTGTACTCTAGTACCTACTACGTTCAAGAGTACCTAAAATGACATATCCGTAGAGAGTACGTAAATTGTAATTTACAAGAATTCGAGATTCAAAAGTAACCCTACTGTATAAGTTTCCAAATTATAAAGACAATTGGTTTAGTTTGATAATAAATAGATAGTTTATTTTGTCGCCATCGAAAGAAAGTACGTCCGCAATATTTTCGTAATTATCGTATTTCGTGTAGTCAAAGTAGTCAGGTTAGCATTTTGTTCAGTTATCCCCTCAACTGTTCGCAGCCCCATTTGGGCCTCTTAAAAAAGAAAAAAAGTCCGCCCAAGTGAAGTATTCATTAGCAAATTGGTTTATCGTGTGTTTTCTCGATGCTGCCAAATCTTATTAAATGAGCTTGAGTAAATCTGCCCCTCTACATTGAAGACTCAGACTCTCTAAGACCAATTGTAACTATTTTTTTTTAAATAATTCTTTTTTTGCGGTAATATTCCTGCCGTACTAACGTCAATGTTTACCATCGACATATTCTGGCACGGAGAAGGTAGTCGGTAAACTTACTTTTGCTTGAAGCTTCACATACCGGCCTCAGGATGGCAATGCACCAAAACCACCTTTGGTGTCTCTAAGCGGAGTCAATTTCACAATCAAAAAATTTCTCTGCTTGTTTGCCTTCCAACATCATAAAAAAATTGATGCACACTCATTCTTCATTACCGGTAGATGCTCATGACAAAAATAAAAAAATATATATAAAAATATACTTAGTCAAATTACAAAAATCGAATCTAACCTCAAAACATAAGTAATTAGCTTAATAGCATTCTAAGGGTGAAAGAATTTTCAAAATCGGTCCAGTAGTTTCGGAGCCTATTCATTTTAAACAAACAAACAAAAAATCAAACATTTCCTCTTTATGATATTGGTATTGATACCTTTTTATATAAAGCGGCGTGTTTGTATAAAAAGGGTAATGAAGGTGAGGGAAGCTAGACAGGTTTGTCAGGATCGTGAGGACTGGCACTCGATACTCTCTGCCTACCCCGTAAGGGACTTGGTGTGAAGATATGTATGTGTATGTATATAGTATATAATATTTTAATAGAATTTCCTTTGCTTACAGACAAAAGAAGCCGGTAAAAATATCTTGAAGACAATTTCAGAGAAACGGTTATCCGCAACGTCATCTCAACCGACAAGTTTGCCGGAAGACTTGCCAGAAGCCATCAAAAATGTATCGACCTCAGTAACCCAGGACACTCCTAAAACACCTTTCCAGAGTCCCGATGTCACTCCCGACAACTTTTCTACGCCAATATTTACTAGAAGAGGTAATAAATATAAGATTTAACCTTTTGTATTTAAATTGTTTTATTTAATGTTTTATCCGATGATTATTCGAATTTTTATTGAAACAATTAATTGCAATAAAAATGCGAAAACCGATTAACTATTTCATTACCACGTGATCGGTTCCGAAATGGTCCCACTTAAATTTTAAGATCCTGTAGTAGTTTTCAGCTAGCTATATTTCTAAAAAAGAATTGTTGTAACTAGTGGTCGCCCGTTGTTCTTAATTCTACCATAATAAATTTTAATATCTTGTTGATAAGATATCCATCTTCATTTCTCAAGACCAACTACCTTGTTTCCAAACTGTATGGTGCGCCATCTGTGATCTTTTTTGGCATTTGCAAAGTTTTGGCATCACATTTATATATAGATCTGTTAATGGTTACATTTATCGTTATTGTTACTGTTGTCGTGAGATCTGGCACTCGATACTCTGGCAACCCACTAAGGGAATTGGCGTGAAGATATGTATGTATATTAATGGTTACCTAATCGGTTAGGTAACAGTCAAAAAAAAGTTGAATTGCGAGCCTGCTCGTTTTGAAGTCGGTCATAAATACAAGTTCAAATACACAAAATCCGTCATATTGAAGATATTCAGGTCTTGGCAGCGTCAGCACTCGAGCCTCCTATTTTCAAGCACAACGATTATGCCATGACAATGCTGTTATTCTTTTTAGATGTCAGCGAACCAGCACAACGCTCTCCTGGTGCTAAGAGACAACCGTGACAATGTAATATAAGCTGTACCTAGCTATTACCTGTAAATGGGAAAAACAACTATCCTATGTGTTAATCAAAATTACCCGCTATGTGTGTGCCGAATTTAATGAAAATCGGTTCAGTAGTTTTTGCGTAAGGACTAACAAAGAAACGTACAAACTTATACATTTATAATATTAGTAGAATTCTATCTTCATACAAGAAGGCGAAAACGCGTTTAATATCTACGCGCCTCGAGTCTGGTATGCACTCGGCTAGGGCCTCAGTTTGCTATCAATCGAACAAATTAGAAAGAGAACTAACTAGGGGAGAGGTGGCATGAAAGGGACAAATCATATTACCGGTAAATAAAAAAAATATTCGAAACAGTACTATTTTTGTCGTATGGCGACTTCTATGTAAGTTCGTTTGCGGCTAAATTCATAATCCTGTCATTTCAAACACGTCGAATACGTAGGCCTGTTGTTATTAGCATTGAATTGTATTGTTTCTGATATAATTGTGAAACGTTTTATCGAGTGTCACAAGTTACTTATTTATATGTGAACCACTGTTTAAAATAATCTGGACATCACAGACACAAGAACATAAGGTAGGTAAAGTTTGATATAATTAATAATTTTGTGGTTATGATATTAATTTTTGTTTGATATTTATGAAAGGGACACAACAAACGGTTATGTATGGGACATCCCCTTCATGTCTGTCTCTTTCGAGCCTGCTATTTAGCACTAGGTTTATGATTTTCTTAACCTTTTTTTTAGGTTGAAAATGCCACCTAAGAAGAGAACGCACGTTGATACACACAAACATGAAGAGTCAGTCAATGAAGTACAGAAAGAAATTTCGGTACGAAAAAACCCTTTAACTTTGTTGATTTCTATTTAAGTTACATAAAATTGTTTGTTATCTTGGTTTTTAAGATAAATACAATAAAATTTAATAATGACTACAGTTCTAGTCACTTTCAAATTTGGTTTATTTACCCATATTTTCTCGAAATCAGGTGCCGTCCCTTTCATAAATTGTTGTGTCCCTTTCAATACAGTACATTTATGAAGGGAATACATTTATCGTATTTCGTTTTAATAATATAGTAGTAAAAGCTTTCTAATCAACTCCTACCGCGTCCATATATTATCTTAATAACTTACTAGGACATTACATGCAAAAATGTCCCTTTCATGCCACCTCTCCCATACACGTTATCATTTGCAGTTTCATCGCAGTGACGAACGGTCGATGTAAATTAAAGTAACAAATAGGTACGTTATTATACTCCTTGCCAATAGGTACCTAAGCGTGCGATTTGTAAGTTATTTTAATTTAATAAACCCAAGTATTTACTTAATATGACAAAGAACAATTTTAGACTATATCGTACTGTTTTTGAGCTTTGCCTGAGCGGTTAAGGATGAATTTTTATGAAATTTGGTAATTAAAAACACCACATACATTTTTACTAAACATTTACCATTCGTTTATTGATTTTTATTTGTTTTAAAATTATACAATACTACGATCACAAAATTAGAAAGAATAGACATATGTGAATAAGAATAGAACATACCAAAAGGCGCGTAGTCCTATTGCGAGTTATATACGTAGGTATTTAGACCGAGCGATCCTCACCGCTCGGCTGCAGGTATTTAATTAAAAAACAGCAGAGTTAAGCCCGGTTCCTATAATAAACGAAGCGTAATCCGTTAGTATAACCACTTATTGTTTATATCTAAAAGTAACGAAGCGTTGCTTAGGGAATTGCAATAGGGAACGAACGACAGTACTTAATATTTTTTACTATTCGAACAAAAAACTACCGTTCGTAAGCAACAACTACTAGTTTCTTGAATATAGGAACCGGGCATTAGACTACTGTTACAGGGGTGTTATAAGCTTAACTTTTTTTATGATTATGGAAAGCAAACAAGCAGACGGACTTCCTGATGGTAAGAAATTCATGCCGCCTAGAGAAACCAAAGGTGGTAATTGTGCGTTGCCAACCTGAGGCCGGGATGTTAGACCTCGAGCAAAAGTAAGTTTACCGGCTACCTTACCCTCCAAACTGGAACACGTCAACAGCAAACATTGGACATTATGGCGGCAGGAATAGGTAAGGCGGTGGTACCAATCCGGGCGAGTCGCTGCGAAACTCTACCACCTAGTAGGATGTCACGGTGTTAGTGACCGTAAGCCAATGCTCGCCTTTAACGAGCTGCCTGGCAGGAAGGCAGATGGTATATTCTGCCAAGGAGCCCGGACCAACTTGTGTTGGATGATTTTAGTTTTCGTCCAGATTTTTTTCGTTCCAAAGGTGACGTGATCTAGTTTTTCACTACACTGATATTTTTAAATTTTAGTGTGACGTAGTTATATACACCTGCCCTGCTTTCTTGTATAGGAGCGACAACGTCCAGATTCGTTGCAGCAACTTCTTTTTGTTTTCTTCTATACATTTTTACAAGATAGTGATAATTTTAAATGAAAAACTTTAATTTTAAAGACAATGAATTAAAAAAAGTCATAAAAAGATTTATTGGTGAGAACTACACACATGTATACTTATAGGAACCATAAAATGAAAGACATATATTTAATAATATTTTATTACAAATTAACAGATCTCAGTGCTCAAAAATTAAAAAATAATATTAAAATTAAATAAATAATCAAGTGCATTGTTTTGATTGTTCAGTTAGTTCTTCAAATGAAAACATTAAATAGTAAAATACCTAATTAAAATCACAGATTCAAAATAAAATAAAATTTGAGAGCTTAATTATTACGATAATGAAAAAAATATATATTAATATTCATTTACGTTGAGTTGAGCATTAATTATGCAGTTAAGTTAGCCTCTATGCCTAAATGTTCTAAAAATACTATGTGCCAGAAATGTTAACATCATGTTAGTTTGTGAGTGTCATGTTTGCTTAACAATTCTAATGGCGCTGTACACATTGGACAAAATGTTGGACCAACGTAGCTTCGCACTTGTCGATGTTCAGACAACAACAGTTCACACAAAACTCAAATTTTAAGGTACCGGCGGAGATATGTGCGGGAAGTAAGGGAGCGTATCTCGCTCCCACTTATACTCGTGCTTAGCCTCTTTCGCTTGGGTACAGTTGCGTAAGACTTGTGTTTTGTATTATAAATGTACTTTATACTATCTATATATTATTAACATAAATATTGATAGCAAACACAAAACCTTTTGGACGTATTACAATCAGTATTATTGAGATATGACATGGTTGTTTAACTATCTTGCATACAAAACTGTCTTGTTTATGACACAAAATAAAAGTTAGATAATTAATATACTAGACTGTAACAACAAAAAATATGTTTTTGAACTGGCGCCAAAAGTCGCTATTCGATTGTTGCACTCGATTGTACCTGCGCCAGACTATTGAATTTCTCTCGAGGCGCATTTAAGGTTTGCGCGAACTGTACCAACTAATCAAGTTACTCGTCGGTCCAGCACTTTGGCCCAACGTGTACTGGTACCATATAATAACTTAGTATCTCAATATTCATAGACGACTACAATCTGCGTTTGCACTGACGTCAATCTCCGTTCCTAATTTACAACCAATGACTACAATAACACTTATACTTTAATAAGGCCAGCGTTTAATAGTATACCGATAATACCAATATGGTTATTACTAAACCTGAAAATATATGCTCTAGAACACTTAATTTACTTTTTCACTATTTTATTATTGGCTGTTAAAATCTATTTGTTACAAATATAGTGATTTTGTAAAAACATCCATAACATTCCACTGTATTCTGTTTAGGTGATTGTTATGTATGTCAAAAAGCCCTAATCCTCTTATTCTTCATACTAATAATAATTCATAAATACGTTGGCACGTTGCAGTAGCCCTACAAGGTACGGCCTCCAGTAAGATTAGAGTTAGCTTGGTAAGAGGCTCAAGGTCCTAACCATAGATTCCAATGTTGCCAACAAAAAATCATCTTATCTATACATATAAACTAAAAGTATCTACAAGCCCGTATCCCCTAAGAGGTAGGCAGAGATAGAACCAGTAACCTAAATTACTTTTTTCTATAATATTGACCCAGGATAGATGTAGCATATGTGTTATTCCAAGTCAGTCCCCAGTGTCAATTTTTAAGCAACAAACATACACACTTCTTTGCATTTATATCACTGGGATGTTTGCATCAACTAATGTGTTCTATATTTACAAGTATTTGACAACTAATTTTGGTTTAAATTGTAAAAAAATGTTTAATTTTATCATGTTTACAATTAATATATGTTCCAATGTTCTTATCATTCGTAAATATATGTAAAATACATTCATATAAAGTAAAGTATATTCACGCCCATATCCCCGAAAAGCTAGGCAGGGGCAGAACAAGGGCACCCACCGCTAACCGAAGACTCTTACGTCCCACAATTTGATAAGTGGCAAGTCTATCGCCAACCGGGCACATATCCAATCTCGAGCATTTTTTTATTAGAAAATATGAAAAACCAAATTTCCTTTTTGTTGCCCGACCCGGTAATCGAACCCGGAACCTCATTAAGATATGCAACGATATACTGTTAAAGATATAATATTATAATGTTTAAATAGTTAAAATTTCAGACAGCCAATAATAAACTAGATAGATATTACCTAGGACCAGCATATTCAACCTAACACTTATGGCCGTTCCACACGGAACAATTATTACCGCTTTATAATAAAATACTTACACTCCTTCCATAATGAATATTTAGCGTGCTATAAAAATGTACCCTTCTTATAACATGCTTTATATACATTTTGACATTTTCTAAATACTACTATATAATACATTTTAGTAAAAAAACAACTTAATTCAAATTTTCACGTTTCTATTTACACATTTTAAAATAAAATAGAGTGAATTCCGTGCTCCACTTGATGAGGAATACCTTTTACCACAACTATTGCAAAAAAAAATAGAACCATCATTTCTTTATGTACATTTTACTATGTTTTTGAAATATCCTGCAATGACCGCGGTATTAGGTAGGTTACTTGAAAAAGTGTAAAATCCATCATAATCGTATGATACCTACCAGTCATTATTACATACTGTCTTATTAGAAAAGAAAGAGCAAAATTGGATGTATGATAGAAAGACTTTAAATATTTGAATAAGACAGCTCTGAGACAATTCACTCTTTGGAAATATATACGAGATAGGTACTCACGATTTTATTGAATTATCTAAAAATGCAAGTAACACGCAATTATAAATAAGATATCGGCGTAGTCTTTCCTGCATGAAACGGCCATAATGAACTAGGATTAGTGAACTGAAAAAAGCCTAGAAACGGTTCTTTATATATATTTTTTTAATTTTAGTATAACTTTGTTAACAATATGAAAGAGGGTGTTATAAGTTTGATGTGTGTTTGTGTGTGTTTTTCTAATTTTAGTGTTTAGTTTATTTGGAATTGGGACAAAAGCTATGTACATTTTCAATTAAAGTAATAGATACTTACATTGCAAGAGCAAAAGCAGATTTTTTTTACGAATTCAAGCAAATACTATAAGGCAGACAGACATATTGTGTTGCAAAAATCTGTCGAACTTGTCTGTATTTGTACTTACGTAACTTATACTGGCAGAATAACGATCATTTAAAAATAAAGGGGCTGTCATTTACAAAAATAGAATAATATGTTATCTGTAATTCATTCTACACTTTTTTCAGTTCCTAGACTAAGATTCAGTCATAAAAAGCCGAAGCGTAAAATATAGAATTATATAATCTGTTGAAGTTTTAAGGCAGATTGAGGCACTTTAAGTCAATGTTTATACAACACTTGTGTAATAAATACGTCTCGTTTGCTACACAAATTCAAATAATAACAATTGCGTATTTATTATTTTTGTGCTTTCGATTACTTTACATCACTCAATTTTCTCGTTTCATTTGCTACAGGAAGGGATTTTTGGAATTGAAAATTGCTCCATTGTTGGATGATGGCTGAAAAAAAATACAATTCAACAATTAATTATTTCTTATATCACATATACAGGGTGTCTTTGACACCGTAACGAAAACTTCTGTGGTAGTTTAGATACATATCAGACTTCAAAATTTCTTTTTTGTCGGAAACAACTGGGTAAATATTAAGCAGTTTTTTAGCCCGCAATGTACCGCGAACAAAGTATATGTATTAAGCCGCGTGTTGCGAGCTGCAGTAGGTGCCGACCCAATACGCTGTTTTATTACATTGCTGTGTTTAGCAAAAATGTGTTATTTATTATACATTAAATAATCAAAATCGAGTTCCGTTGGATAGTATCAATGAAATAATAGTTAAATAAATTATATATATTTTTTTAAATGTATATCATGTACAGAATGCATGGTTGCATTTTTAGTTATGCTGCAATTTACAAGGTGTATAACTAGCTGCCTGTTCCGGCTTCGTCCGGATGGTAATTTTTTGATCATAAATTGAGATGTAAGCTATCCTATCTTTCAAGTTGGATCACGGTGTGCAAATTTGATTGAAATCGGTTAAGTAGTTTAGGAGTTCATCGCGGACAAACAACGTGACACGTAATTTATATATATTCTCAGACCTACTCAATATGCTCACAAAATTTCATGAGAATCGGTTAAGCCGTTTCGGAGGAGTACAGGAACGAACATTGTGACACGAGAATTTTATATATAAAATGAATACTCAGAGCCCAAAAATACATAAACCAATATTCGTTCACACGCATGTTTATCCGTCAAGAATCAAACCTAAACTTTAGCCACGTGCTCTATACCCACGGCCATATACATTTCCAATAAACATATATACACATCATTAAAATTTAAAAACACGAACACTCAAGATTCTAAATAATTAGCAAAACTGCAAAAAAAAACGAATTCGATTTTAATAAGTAAGCCAATCTATATACACAAAATATTAGTGTTTTTCTCGATTACTTTGGGATTCTATTATAAGATCCAGACTTGGTGACCACCTCCAGACAGACCACCTTGGAATTGCGCTCTTTCAAATTCAAAATTAATTTTTAAAATCGTTTAAAAAAAGATGGAGAAATCGATTAACACAAATAAAAAAAAAATAACGTTGAACGTAAACCTCCTATTTGGAAGTCAGTTAAAAAGTTGTTCTTAATTTAGAAGCACCTATAAAACATGATTGTTATTAAAGCATTTTTTGATCCTTGAAGAGAAGGGAGGTAATAAACCTATCGCCCGTAACAAAACTATTCTATCACAGCTATAATTTGGTGCAATAAAGTCAGACTAGGTGAAAGAGTTGATTCAATTGATGCTACTACTTCACGGACTTCTGTCCACGGAACGTCAGTGCTCACCGCTATCTTATTCCGATTTTCTCTATTTAGTGTAAGGCCTCCAGACTGAGGTTAACAACGCATCTTTAAAAGTTTCGTGTCAATAGGCGATTTGTATTACTTATTATCCAACTAGACTTTTGCCTTTCATTACTATAAACATTTTCATTGCACGAATAGCAATATTAACTCATTTTCGATTTCGTAACATGAACAAGATATTCTTTCTATGCATTGAGAAGTGTAAATTTATTTCACCTTGAGAAAGATAAACCTCTACTGATTTCAGAGTCTAATATCTAGTTCGTGTATCTGTATACATTATGATATTGTAAAAGATCTGTGTCTATACATTGAATATATTACAAAAAAAAATTGAAATCAGTAACCGAGATTATCCCAAGTCCAAAAATAACTTAAGAAAAACAACACAAAAAAGAACATCTGTTTATTACCCAATTAAATGGAAGACTACACAATTTTTGATGGGATTTAAAAAGGTCATGCGTTCCACGTACAATCTATGCCATGATTATTCAAAATAGGCAGAATAATATCGTATTTTGAACTAAAGTAAAATCGCAATCTCTAATTTCGTAAGCAGATATTAGGTACTATATGAGTAGTTTAAATATTTTTTTCCTAAACATGTTTCAAAAATTAGTTTTTCCCGATTTTGACTAAATGTTTTTTAGCGTATTATTAGTATTTAATGATTTTTTGTGTGTTACCTCACAACTAAAAGATTTTTTATTTTTTTCGTTCGAAAGTATCTCATATTGAAATTTGATCGACATCCTACAAGTCTGTTTTAGATAACGCATACTAATTTTGTTAACGTAAAGGATATGTACACATTTTGTTTCAAAGATAATTGAAGCACAGTAAAACTAAAATAGACTAACATACATAAAAAAACAAGACGAACTGTAAGTTCTTTCTTCTTCGAAGTCGCTTAAAAAGGAAACCTCAGAACTTTTTACTGAATTAATTTTAATTATACTTTGTTGTTCTAAACTAGGTCTTATTGATATTTAATCTAGATCCGATCAATGTTTTTTTAAAGACAATAATCTATATTGTCTTTTTAAATAGAACAACGCTGTGTAAAAAAAAACTGCAAATGTATAATGCAACGCGTATGTTGACGTAGTAATAGCAGGATATGTATGTAGGCATGTTTCCTTCCTGCCCGTTATCTTGTATATTTTTAGCTAGCCTTACATCAGAATAATTATTTTATCTTCATGGCAAACTAATTATGCATGTTTAATTACAAAAGTTTTCTAGATGGCAGGGGTTTGGAACGGTTCGCAGGATTGTTATCACCACTTTACATATTCCTGCCACCATAGTATGTCTGCGCCACTGTCGTGTTACGTTTTTCAAGGGCATCCACTAAGAAGAGAGTAAGACTGGTAAGAAGCTCATGGTCCTAACCACAGTAGCCAACAGGAAATCGTCTGATCTATTCATATAAAGTAAAAGTAAGTATCTTGACGCACGTATCCCTAAAGTGGTAGGTAGAGATTCAACCTGGGTGGCCACGATTAGCTGAAGTTAAATAGTACCACTGCCCACAATATGATAAGTGGTAAACTTATCGCCAATCGGGGACTTTGAACAACCCTGGGCAAAATTTTATTGCATAACTTAAAAAACACATTTTGAGTTGCTCGACCCGCGGACCTATTGTTGCTAACGCCAACACCGGACATATAGACCGCAGAAGGGATCACATATATTATGTAAATATAAAAAATATTCTTGGACAAGTTACACTAATGGAAACTAACTCCAATGTAAGCAAATTATAAGCTTGTGTTATGGGTGTTAGTCAACGATAGCAATACATACAGATACCAGATAAAATTGAATAAACACCCAGATCCTGAAATACAGACATCTAAATGTTCATCACAGAAATATATACTGCCCTAAATATCCCAGCCAAGATGAAAATGTTTATTAAGGCTGAGCACATACTGTAGTCATGACAGTCTTAGGACAGACTATTGCGTTGCAAAACAAATGGAAACGCGCAAATTTAGAACAAAACTTCTCATAGACAAAATATCCAATACCCCCTAAAATCTGACTAACCTTTGTCGGCTTCGTTCTTTATTTATGCCGGCAAACACATCAACGACAAAATAGTCTTAAAACCTTCATGACCACAATGTGCGCTAAGCCTTATACGCCAGACACTTACCATGAATGGATTAACAGTCATTTGCGTAGAACTCGTACTCCATCCTCCGTTAAAAAATGGATTTTTGTTTGTAAATACGTCCGTTGGTGGCGAGGTTTGGAAAGGGTTCTTAGTTACAATATTATTACCATCCTCTGAAAAAAAATCATTGACCAAATCACACAAACTAACAAAAAAACTAGACATTGAAATACATTTTTATTTTAGCACTTCTTTTAGGGTTAAATTTCTATAAATTTTAAAGAAAGAAAAAAATTTACCCCAGACAACTAAGTTCTTCACCGTTAATTACCCGTGTTAACGGTGAAGTGACGAATTAAAAATTTCGCCACAGGACTTACATCCTCAGTAGCTCAATTGGTTATCGTCGAAAGGATACCCCCCTGTTGGTCCGGGCTCCTTTTGCAGAATAGAGCATCTGCCTTCCTGCCAGGCAGCTCGTAAAAGGCGAGCATAGGCTTATGGTCACTAACACCGTGACATCTCACTAGGTGGTAGAGTTTCGCAGCGACACAACCTGATTGGTACCACCGCCTTTCCTATTCCAGTCGCCATAACGTCATGACTCCCTAGTCATAAGTAAGTATAGATACCCCAGTGGTATCGTTTCATCCCTATGAAACGATACCACTGGGGTATCTATACTTTACTCGATACTGGTAACGGTCGTCAAGTATCGATATTTACTCAGTATCGATCACAAAGTATCGATACTTACTAGTATCGTATCGTTATTGGAAAATTTTGAGTGAAAACCGTAACAAGTATTGGTATTCTTTATTGAAAAGTATGACGACCATGAGTGTCACGGGTAAACGTTAGTACAACACGTCATCTTCAAAATCATTTATGAAAAGTTACCGTTTTCGTGGTGCTGCTCAATAAAATCAACATTTGTAAATGTCTTCCGGTTAAACTTTTTTTTCTTACTACTCAAAACTAAGCCTAAGATGCGTTCAAAAACTTCAATTTAGGATAAACGTTTTTTTTTTCAATGTTAAAAGATAAACATCCATTGTGTTAATTTCCATAAACCATAGAAGTATTTTTAACCGATACCTACTCGATATTTCATTTCAAAGTATTGATACTAAAATGTACTTGGTATCGGATAAAAGTATCGAGTACTTACTTGGATTTACTCGTATTGTTCCATCCCTAGTCATGACGTGTTCCGGTTTGGAGGGTAAGGTAGCCGATAAAATTACTTTTGCTCGAGGCCTAACATCCTGCCCTCAGGTTGGCAACGCACGATTACTACCTTTAGTGTCTTTAGGCGACGTGAATTTCTTACCATCAGGAAATCCGTCTGCTTGTTTACTTTCCCATATCATAAAAAAAATATACAGGTTCAATTCCTCTCTGGGGCAAATTTTTTCTTTCTTTAAAATTTGTAGAAATTGAAATATATATTACAATCAAAAAAATTTGTTAAACACCAAAAAACAGATTTACATAGTGGTATGCAGCAATTGCCAGGGTAAGGATCCACCGCCTTACTCATTCCTGCCTCTATAATGACGGTCATGTTCCGGTCTGGAGGGTAGGGTAACCGGTTGCATAATAGGCCCAACATCCAGGCCGCAGGATAGCGACGCACCTGTAACATCTATGGCGTTTATAGGCCACGTTTGTCTCTTACCATTGAGACTGATGTGCTTGTTCGCTGGCCTATCGCATTAAAAACAATAGGTATAAAACATTTGTGTTTATTACAAAACTCCTGTGCAAGTTGAAAATTGAACCTGCACCAATATTATGTGAAAAATAACAATCGGCGACAGAATCGCAATTTATTGCTATGTGTCAAATTACAAAAGCATTTTTTTATGGCTAATGTGTTGCTAGCCTCGCGGTTTTTACAACTTCACCGGACTATGAAGCAATTGTATGTTTTAGTTTTATATGTAGTACAAGTTAGCTATACAAATATCGCACGACTTTTTACCCTTCCGAGACCTATTGATAATACTCAGTTATAGTACGTATGACGCCATCTCTCAAACAACTTTAAAAAGACCAAATTAAATTTATGTTTTTTTCTATGTGTAATATTGCTAAGAATATATGATCTCCTTACCCATATTCTTCATATTTTGTTGCCTTAAAGCTAAGTCTAAATCAGCAAGTGCAGCGTAGCGATCATCTGAAAATCGTATATATTATAAAACTAATACTAGGAATGTAATATTTTGAATAACTGCAAAACTCAACTTCAAATTCAATACTATGTCATCTAACGGCCAATGTTAATAATGTATCTAAATCTAATGGATTTCAAGCAATCTAGATAGCTGCGTATCCGGCGACCTATCCCATAACTAATTCCCATATTTATCCTGTCCACAGATATGTTATTGGCAAGCGATAACATAAAAATGGATCAAATTATCAATCTTGGACAACAAGTTTTGGATTAGGATTGATTATTAATATTGGCCGTGAGTAAACAAACAGATACACTGTGTTACATCCCTACCGTGTATAACGAACGCTGACACCGCGCATCGCACCAAGGGACCTTAGCAACCGAGTTACACGAGTTTTCCGCAAGAAAGCGAGTCAGCAGTTTGAAACTCAACTTTTTCCCACATTATAGCAGGCATTCAATTTCTGTATCCGGCATCGAACAGGGTTGTTTCCTAATTATTATAATTGAAACTTTTCCTTAACAAAGTACTTAATAAAATTTGTTTTTTTTTTTGGATCCATTATTTACTTACATAATTACTGTCAAGTTTTTCTATATATATATATATATATATATATGGGGCTGTGTGACAGCACTTAGCCCCAGTGTTTAGTCTAGTGCTCTGCCAGTTCCTCACATTTGGTGAGAATGTTGCAATGTTGCAAACATGCTCTACACAATAGGCTATCTGTCACACCAAGTTTGCTAAAATGCTTTTCATTTTACAATTTTTGTATGAGGTTTCCTCCTTGTTGGCCTGGCCTGGGCTCCTTTACAGAATAGACCATCTGCCTTCCTGCCAGGCAGCTCGTAAAAGGCGAGCATAGGCTTACCATCACTAACACCGTGACATCTGACACGTGGTAGAGTTCCGCAGCGACTCATCTGGATTGGTACCAACACCTTTCCTATCTCTGCTACCATAACATCAGTTCTTGCTGTTGACGTGTCCTTTTTCGGAGTACAAGGTAGTCGGTAAACTTACTTTTGCTTAAAGCCTAACATCCCAGGCTCAGTTTCGAACGCACCGTTCCCAACTTTGGTGTTTCTAGGTGGCGTGAATTTCTTACCATCAGGAAATCCGCATGTTTGTTTGCCTTCCAATATTATACATCTTTCTAATTCTAGCAGTTTTTAGTTAAATTTGTGTTAAGTTTGGAACATGTAATATCATTGTTAAGTATAACTTAACTTACATATTATGACCTCTGAAACATTACCTACCACGTAAATACCATACAAAAACAGAATGATCCTAATGCATTTATAATTTGCAATGTAATAGCTTAACCAACATAAAAAAATAGTCAACTTGAGAACCTCCTTTTTAAGTCGGTTAAAATATTTTTTTGTTTATACGAAATTCACGTGTGAATTCCTTGATATTTGGAGATAACACTTGCCATGATGGTACTTATGATCATAAGACGCACATTACTACATTAAGGGTACTTTTTAGCCCAATCTTACTTTTTGGTCCCAAGAAGTCAGAAAATCCTTTGCCTTCAATGTAATGCAATATTACAAGAAAGAAAATTTGACACAAATTACTCCATTCCCTAGTAAGAATAGCACAATAACATATGTAAACAAATATTTAAATTTAATGACTATTGGGACCACTGGCATAAACTTTCCTTGATGCCGACTGGATTGATATTCTCATAAGTGCTGAAGTTCAAAAAAATGTGAGTAGATTTTCCTACTAAAATTATAAATGCAAAAGTTTGTAAGTATGTGTGGATGTTTGTTACTCCCTCATGCTAGCATAGCTGAACAGATTTGTCTAAAATTTGGAGCACAGATAGATTGAGACCTGGATTAACACATAGGTTACTTTCAATCCTAATCGCACAACGTTTTTCTGCAAAAACACGGGCGAAGCCGCAGGCAACAGCTAGTTCACAATACATTAGTATTGGTAGTCACAATTAGTATCACTCATTATGTGTTTATAATTTCCTAAAACTTATTTTATAGGTGCTATAGTAGGTACTTAAAACATGAGTCAGGGGATTTCACTTTTAAATAGATTAGTCATGAATGAATCATCAACTTTGTTTCCTATCAGGTGGCTGCCATTGAACAAGTAGTAATTTGATATCCCAACAAATAAAAAAAATCTCTCACAAATACATTTGCTGCTGGTTACACAATATAGTTCACATTATTAGTTAAACACAACCTGTAGTTCTTAGACACCAGCAATACTAGCAAACCATAAACATATTAGATCAAATGACAAGTTCCCGATATATCTTTACGCTATGCTCCTTGTGGCATAGCAAGAGACAATAGAGAGCCAAGTGTCATAATTCCCAGTGACTTGTCTACTTTTGTTAACATTCATTTTCCTATAAAAATATTTCACCGGGATTCCATTATCAGATTCAGACTTGGTGGCAATGGAACCGCCTCAGCAGTAAACTCATAAAAACAAAAAAAAATAATTCTCAGTTTGGAACTGATGGAGAAATTGGTTAACATACAAAAAAATATAGGAATCATCCGTACAACCTCTTTATTTTTTACCTAATTCAGTTTAAAATCAAACACATTAATTTTTAGATAGCAAAAACTATTCATAGTCTTATGGCGTTCCAATCCAAGACAAATTGAGGCTAATATTATTATCTTGGAGAGACCTTGCTACTTACCCCCACATATTAGAACTTGACAATTTCGAGCACGGACATTATGAAGAACAATAGAAACAAGTCGCAGAATGCAACCAAGGTAGTTATTTACCAATGAACAGATTTGACTAGTTGCTGGGCTCTGTTTTAATATTTTAGTAATTTACAGTAATTAACTTGTGTAAACATGCAAACTTCTAATCCTGCTATATCCTGCCCAATAACATTTATAAAATGAGAGACATTATCTGTTAAAGTAGTAGTTTATGGAAATCCATTCACTTGGATAGTTCCCATAATGACACAAGAATAAATAAAAAATTTGAAAGTGACTAGGTCATGGGGAATATTTCCTATTTCTATTTAAAAAAAGAATAAACTCTCACTTGAAGCAGATGTACTTGTATTGAAGGCATTAAACATTGGAGCTGCATTGGATAATGATTGTTGGCTAGTGTTATTTAAATTGTTGTTGTTCTGGACACTGTTATAAATATTTGCTGTAGAAAAATCAACGGGAAAACTGAAACAAAAGAAAAACAATGTTATTCATTGAATAAATGCATATTTCAAATTCTTAAATACTAGCTGTTGCCCGCGTGGTCCCACAGGAACATTGTTTCGGGATAAAAACTATCCTATGTGTTAATCCAAATTACCCTTTCTGTGTGTACCAAATTTCATGAAAATCGGTTCAGCAGTTTTTGCTTGAAGGAGTAACAAACAATCAAACAAACTTTTGCATTTTATAATATTTATAGGATACAATAATTATATATTATCAGTCATATTAAGTTTAGCAATTTTTTTCTTGATAAGACTGTATACAAGGACATGGCTCTCTTGATGTTAAGAGAAAGTCATACAGACCCTAGACACTATAGATGTTGTTGGTGTGTTTACATCCTTTGATTTGCAATTATTAATATTAGTTGCTAAAAGAAAACATTAAAATATTATCACAAAACAAAGTACCTGACTACTGTTTCATTTAAAATAATGCAATAAACATAAAGTAAACTAACAGAATTAATTGTACACACATAAATTTACATAATATAATGTTCTACAAAACTATACTGGGGCATATAAAAACAGGTGGTGGAGAAACCACTTTATGAATGACTTAATTGTATAGCCTTACTCTTCTCAAATTATTTATACCATTTTTTTAAAGAAATACAAAAATTCACATTAGACACGATTTGAACTAGTGCCCTTTTGTCTCAAGACAAAATTTGTTTGCATTTAATGCTTTAACCATTTAAGCTACTGAAGATATTTTCAGCATAGGAAAAAACTGCTCGATAGATTTCAGACATCAAAGATGTTAATTACTAATCTGACGTAGAGATGTTCAGTCTTATTTCTACCTATTATTTTTCAACTTAACCAACTACCCATTACTTGAAATTAGACTGGGATAGAAATAAGTTGTCATTACAGCAGTAGGAAAAATGGCAATATTTTAAACCAAACACATATGATACACTGGTGTCCTAATTATTAGCTTTGTCTCGTTCTTTTAAGGTAATAAAGTTACTGAACACATTGAAAAACATTATCTACAACCGCAAATAAATTGGTTTATATACAACAACATTTTGTGCAATTTGTGTACAGCAATAGCCTATCCTTCTGACCAACCCAACAGTGTTGAGTATTGGTGCTATCAATCTAGACATTTGTTATATGAAACTACTACATTGTGGGACTTGGTGTCTTCGGCTAGTCGTGGGTGCCTTGGTTGTACCTCTGCCTACCTCTTCGAGGATATGGGCGTGAAGATACTTTTTTTTTTTACTACATAGCAAATAAGCAACATTTGATTGTTTAATTGTCATGAATACCCATATTTAAATAGGTGATACCCAAGACGTATCAATGATAAACTTACTCAGGTACTGGAGCCAGGTTTGTTGTGACATCTTCAACAAGAGGAATACTGTTCAGCAAAGGCACATTATTTACAGGCCTAGGTATTTTATGACTATCATTCACTGGCAACAAATTGTTCACTGCTTTCACGTTATTATTATTACTCGTCGATTTAGAAATTTGTGGCGAAATTGATATTAGAGAGGCTGTCGTGCCCGCACTATTAGAGACTAGTTTTCCTTTCGTCTTGCTTTTTATAGATACATTTCCATTGGTAACAACTGCACTAGTCGGTGCTGATTCCAGATAATATCTCTTCTTTTCATATTTATCCGACATAAAATCTCTAATGCTTTGTTCGTCGTTAACATTAACACTTTCACCCTCGTAAAGGCCTAACCATACTCGTCGACAATAATCGTTCCCTCTTACTTTAATAAATTCTATTTCTTCTGGTGTAAACGTAGCCATAGAAATAGATTTCACTCGATGTGGTGGCGTAAGACCACGCCTGAAATAAAATAAAATTAGTTCATTGTTTGTTGTTATCATTCCAGTAAAACGTTCAATACTTACAGCATTCCTGAACATTTTGAGCACACAAAGGAACCGATTGTGGCATTTACGTATGTTGGTCCTCTTTGGTTACAGTCTAAACAATATTTGTTACCATTCAAAGATATAAGTTCACGTAAAATTTCTAAATTTTTGTCATCTTGTTTGCGACGGCTTGCAGCCATTTTCGCTATTTTTACAAAATAAATCGAAATATTGTGTTAGGGCTTGCAGATAGAAATCGAAATGAAATGTCACGAACGATGAATAAAAAATTAGCATATCGGTAGCACAAAATCGATTTTATTTAATTTTAGCATCGGTGTCGTACACAGATGAAATATTGACAAAATAGGTATAAAATGCGAATGTGGATGAATATAGATGCTCAGGGAGTCCAAGAATGACATTCTCCTAACAAAAATCTCTTGGGTTTTATCCGAATGGGTTGTCAAAAGCCTCCGAAACTGACGGGTGTGAATTAATCAAATGAGGTATAAACGTTAAGGAAGCTAGGCAGGCTACAGGTATGACATTCTTTACTCTCTGCCTTGTGCTGAAGATATATATGTATGTAGTTTTGATTTCAATTAAACGCATGGAATCACCTTAAAATACATGACCTACCCTCCAAAAAATAGTCTATTCAATATAAATATTATTGTGTCTAAAATTGACAATATTTTGTCTGAAATTTCGTTTTGGGACCAGAAGAATCTGGTGCGTAACAATCCTAAAATAAGAACTAACTACATATGCTGGTAGCTTTTTTTATAAAACTTTTTAAAAAGTGTCAACTGCCAACAATTGTTTTTAAAAATATTAAATTCATATATGTGTTTTTGTTTTATCGTAATAGACCTTATTGAGACTATTTTTAATATTATTATTTAGTGATCCGATTTATCCCGTCTTGTCCTCCACAAGACTGCTAAATCAACTGAATGTTTGAACTGACTCATAGCATAAGCGCAGTCCGTTATTTCGATGGGTATAGCGAATTGAGGTATTATAAGGTTAAAAATATTACTAAGTTTTTTAAATTTAAATCATAAGTTTATTGCACAATGAAATTTTTTGATATATCACTTCCTTTTTGCTTGCTATTGGCGATCCTGGAACCAAATTGTAACGCACGTTTGGGAAATGTTGCTGCTTCTGTTAGTCCATTATAAAAAGCTGTAACACGCAGCATTAGTTTATCACCAACTCCAATTTCTAACCTTTCAGTGGGAAAACATCTGAAAAAATACAAGACATTTAATATTCACATAATATAGCAGTTATTGCTTGGAACTCCTGCTTCAATTTTGATAGAATAGTTGAGAAATTAATTGAAGTTCGGAGTAAATAAATATAGTTTCTTTGAGTATCAAGCAAAAAATATTTCAAAAAAGGTAGGTATTTTAACATTTTTAATAATATCTACAGAAAAGAAGTTTAAAATATTTGTTCAACCGTAACATTGTCACTAAGATTGCTGTACGTATTTTAGGTTTGAACTTACAATTTATGATTACCGCGTGGTAATATCGAATTGTGTATTTTAAGAAACATATCGATTATTTGAAGCTAGTTTCACAGCACTATAATTAAACGTCAACATGACAACGGCTTTTCAAACAAGCTTCGATTGGTTGGTTTGGTAGTGTTGCCAATTTCGTATTATTTATTAACACACTTCACGGCAAACAATAAATTACGAATCATAATTCATGAATAATTTTATTACAATGTATATTTTTCGATTTCTCATATTTACTATACAAAGTAGCGCACATATAAGGTAGAATTACCGCTTGTTAGCGATTCTGCCAAACTACCATGTCAGGCAAGACATTCTAACCCCAACACGCAGCTGTTTTGAGATCTAGACTAAGATATAATCAATAGGGTCTAAAATTATAAACTTAAATAAACTATTCATATTACTGTTATTTATTAAAAATATACACTATTTAAATGCTGTATTGTATCAAATTCGTACATGTAGTACAAATTAAGTTGCATTACTCGTGGAGTCACATTAAGTCAAGTAGAAAAATATTATTTTTCAATGTGAGAGATCAACGAACAAGCAAACGGGTCTCTTATGGCTTAAAATAACGAGGCCTATCGACACCATTTACGTTATAGGTGCGTTTACGTTCGGAAATAATAGTAGTTGCAATAAATTTGAGACTTGCCTTAACCATGGTTGTAATTTCACGACATAGTTAACTAAGTTTTCATCTAAGTATGGCATCCGTGGTTGTCTACCATGATCACATATAACTCTATTATCCCTAGCGAGATTTCTGAATGATATCCTTTTCCAGTCCAGCAGAAGCTCATGTCTTAATCCAGACCAGCCTTGGCGTTTAAGTGCATTTCTGTGCCTGATATAGCCACCAAACAATTCATCAGCCCCAGATCCAATTAGAAGTACCTGAAAAAGTGTTTTAACACTTAAATAAAGATAATAAATAGTTTAAGCAAATCCACCAATTTTTTTTTAAATTTTAGGTTATTTCTAATAATTTACAGTTTAAAAAGTATTACCCTACTTGGCGAGGCGTCATTTTCATCTAGTCCTGATGCACCAAACCACAACGCAGTACCGAGACTTTCGTCTAGTACAGTGTGCCGTGGATATATAAGGTCTGCAATAACATTTGACTGATACTCTTCAATTTTTTCAATTGGAACATTTATTTCACGAAAGATCCATTGCCTGGCGAAAATAGCACAAATAAAATTATTTACCATCTCGAGTTTTGAACACATGACATTAGGACAAACTCCGAAACTATTGAACCTCTATATATTTTCTAAATACCTCTTGTTCTTTTCTACAGTACACTATCTTTTCGTAAACTTTAAAATTCGGTTCCTTCTACTTAAAAGTTAAGATTTTGACCCAATATCTCAAAGGGTTCTTACTCAAGGAATAAAATACTTTGATAGGTATGCAGGCAAAACTTTAGTATCATCCTTGCTTTATCATCCTTGCTCCTCATTGTTGTGCTCTGCTTTGAAACTGGTTAAACTGACTGAGGAACAACTTAGCTTTAATAAAAATTTTATTATACAACTACCTTGTTTTGCAAATTCTTTTAAGCTCTTCAAATGATTTATATCCTGTTATTCTATCGGGAACATCATATGATGTGTGTTTAGTCCTTTTTGCAAATGCTACATTTAAAAGATCTATAGACTGATTTTTGGGTACATATCTATCAGCTAAAAGTGCTAGAAGAGTGCAATCCAAGCCACCAGAGAAGAGAAGTCCAGTTGCACTATGCACGCATACTGAACTGGTATTAATACAATTCTTACATTTTGCTGGTTGTGTTTCTAGTCTTATTTTAATACTGTCTTCCAATAACCGAGTAAGTTTTATGACAGTGGACAAAATCTTGTTGTGTTCCAATAACTTTCTAAACAGTGTAGATATACACTTATCAGAACTATATTCTTGAGATAGTTTTTCTATGTGTTGGATAAGGTCATCCTGAAAATATGGAGTATTTTGATTATTATTTCGGAATATTATTTAATTCAGAAAAAAACAGAATTTAATACTGTATCACATAGAAGAAATACACTTCTTAGAAACATTCAGAAGACTTCCCTTTGGGACAGTTGTAACAGAACTGCTCTCCTTTTACTTAAAATGAAAAAATACTACAAGGTGTTTATATTTTAAATTTTGTGTTTGGTGAAAAACATACATAGATTGTAAAGTATGTGACAATGCAGATCTTCATTAATATTAGAATGAATTTTTCACAAAACGCAAAATTTACGAAAAATATTTTTATACATTACAGTAAAGCTTGAAGCTATGATTGTCTACAAAATAATTTACTGTTCAATAAATAAAAATGTATTTATTTACAGCAATCACTACAAGATTGAATTTACATTCTAAGTTATCTTTATTATCTTATAATTATCTTTAGTTGTTCCATCAATAGAAATGATATATTATAAAAAGTAGTATTTTATAACCTATAGGTTGGTTTTTATAGGAACCATTTCCACATTCTACCTCAATCATCTTTGTTAGCTTTTAAAAGAAATACCTCTTCATTGATAGGATCTTCTAAACTATGGTCTAATATAAATTCGTCATCTGGTAAATCTTGTTGCTTTTGAACTGTATCAATCCAATCGTTGAAAGAGTATACACTAACTGAGTCATGCAAAGTTTCTTGCCAATCATACAATGAAATACTGTTACTTTTCAGGTCATACTTATATAAATATGATGCTGGTACTTCAACACAAGGATATTTCCTAGCTAAAACAACATAATATTAAAATAAAACAGGGCATCAACAATAGTGATATTTCATGTTTTACAAATATTTACTTTTTAATAAGTAACCATATTTATAAGGTTCTTTAGGCGCTTGGCATAAAACAGAATCAAACAGACACAGACTCAACAAAATAATAATCCGTGTTAATAGTAACCTGGCAGGAAGGCAGTCTATTCTACAAAGGAGTCCGGACCTCCTTTGCAGTATAGGATGCCTTCTTGCTAGGCAGCTCGTAAACACGAGCATAGGCTAACTGTCACTAACGCCGTGATCTGACTATGTTGTAGAGTTTCGCAGCGAGTTTTCCTTTAATTGTATGAGGTTAAAATTTCAACAGTTTGTTTATAGGAGGTAGACAATTTATAAGATGTTTGCCCTTGACGTGTTCCGGTTCAGAGGATAAGGTAACCGGTAAACTTACTTTTGCTCGAATCGTAACACCTCGCCCTCAGGGTGGCAATGCACCTTAAACCTTTGGTGTCTCTAGATGCCGTGTATTTTTACTACCAGAAAAACTGTCTACTTGTTTGCCTTCCAATATCATAACAAAAAAAGGCACCTTCCGTGGGGTCCTTTACACTTCCTTCGGAGATTAAAATGGCAAATACTATAAAAATGAAAGCGCTTTTGGGTAGCGAAAATATTATTGGTATTGCGACAATATACATATCTCTAATCTATGCTTGCTACTATTGAAGGATAAGCGAGTTCGAATTATACTTTTACATTTGGGTATGCCACCAATTTTCTTGTAATTTTATGAGTTCTAATTTCAACTTTTTGTTTATAGGAGACTCCTCAATAAAAAAATAAAACAAGTTTATTTCAGACATAGTAATAAGACAGTTTATAAGATGTTTGCCATTGACTTGTTTAAATTTCGGAGGGTAAGGTAGCCGATAAATTTTTTTTTACTCAAGGCCTAACATCCCAGGCCCAGGTTGGCAACTCACTAATACCACCTTTGGTGGGCGTGAATTTCTTACCATCGTGAAATCTATGGGCTTGTTTGGCTTCCAATATAATAAAAAAAAATGTACCACAATCAATAATGCAATTTAGATACAATTGCAAAAAAGACAAGTAGAATTACTCTTACTAATTTGTCCTACATACAAACGGTAAAAGAGTAGTTAACTTGCACAATAAAATGTTATACTTACAAAGAACACTACTTATAAGTACGGAATCATTCCATTTGGAGCACAACAATGTATTTCTTCCAATGCAATCTCGAGTAAAGTATACATTTTCAGAACATTTGTCAAAATATATCAAGCTAAATGGTCCTCTGAATTTTTTTATTTCTGTAACAATATTTTCAGAAGATAAGCTCTGCAAATAACAGATAAAAACATAATTATACACCTGTATATATGTATACTATGTATGAATGGTTAATGTATAGACATTAACCAGTATGCAAAAGAACTAAAAAGATTTTATTTCACAATATGTCCTTTTGAATGAATTTTTATATTATTTTTTAATTTGGAAAGGGGAGCTACTAATTAATTATTCTTTTATACATATCTTTATGCCTAGTCCCTGAGGTGTTAGGGAGAGAGCTGTATTAAGAGTCAATTGTAAATGTAATGTAACAGAAACCCAACCCTTGGAAATCCGTGTGGCTATCTCCACATTAATTATCCTTATCATATAGACGGTTTTAGAGTCTTGATACCACCCTCTGATCTACATCATCAATTTCATCGTAGAATTTCAACCTAGTTCTTACCGTGTACCTATATCTATCCACATTCAAATAGTTCTGCTTTGTTGATCTTTCATCTGTCATTCTTTCCCTAACACACAACAAAGCCCTCTCATATTTTAAGCATCAACCCTTTTAATCCCACTTTTCTCCAATATCACTGTTCGGAATGAGGTAAGCGAGCGTTTACTCACCGATTTTCGTGGAGGTCTCATATAACCGCATTTTTCCTACTTTCATGTTTTTACGTAACAACAATTTTATTGATATACATAATAGATAATAGTAACAGGTATACTAAAACTTAACTCCTGAACTGTGAACACTTACCTCAGTCAATTTATTCATAACGATATGTGTGTCACTTCGACTTTTGTCCCATGTTTCATCAAATATATCTCCATTGAATAAAAGAATTCCTTTATCATTTTCAACTGGTTGCTTAGTGACTTCTAGACCTTGCATCCACAAAACCGACGCATAGAACATAAGAGTATAATTGTTTTTACTGATGAATTGAGTGCTATGGAAGCAATCCGGTCCTCTGTTTTTAATTCTTCGTAAAATATTCTCATCCTGTATGAAAATTTTAAATTGTGATATTTTATTATAAATACAATTTAATTCATAAATTCATACGTTACTAACTTGCGACAATTTGCTTGCAGAGCAAATAATTTCACAGAAAATTCCGCACATGTTTTTGTTTACAATTTTTATGTCACATTATTACATAGAGGTCAATGCATTTTTGCATCAAAATTTGAAATGTCAAATTGTGTCAAATGTCATTAAAATAAAATAAATAAGAGTTTTGGCGCCATCGTGAATGAAGATGATCGTATTTTTTCATAATTATTAAATTTCGTGTTTATATTGAGTGAAATTGCACAAATGAAATAATCATGAAGAAATTAGTGTATCGTGAATTTCCTCGCTGCCGCCATATCTCCCAAAGTGAGTTTGTGTAAAGTGACCACCGCTTTACTCAAGAGCCTGACGTGACTTTGTAAATAGTGACTAATGACTGTATAAGAATAATGAATACGGAAGATATGTTACAAATGAATGTATAAGAAATAATTAATACGGAAGACGTGGCAGCATGACCTAAAGGTCTTAGCTGACCCCAGAAAGGAGCAAATTAACTTAAAAAAAAGGGAGGAAGGTTGGCGGGAACGGTCGGAGGGGGAAGGCGCGCTTTTCGAGGGTTCCCTCCAATCTTTAAGCTAAAAATGTGTAATATAATGTAAAAATGTATAATTTGTAAATTAATTAAAGTGTAAGTATTACTTAGTTGTGTGTAAATGTGATTTAGTAAATAAACTATACTAGTGAAAGACTATTGTAGAGTTTTATCACGACAGAAGAGGCAGAGGCCTGAACAAGAAAGAAATTTGAAGACGAAACTAGAAAAAGACATGAAATATTACGATATGGGTTTATTACATAATATGAGACTAGTATAAAATATAGAGGTAAAAAAAAGAATATTAAAAATACTTTTTGCACTGTCGTAGAAGTTTTGGCGCCAACATGAAAGAAGATGATTTTGGTGTTCAGAATTTTAGTTTTATAATTTGTGTGAAAATAATCGTAATTCAAGGATAAAACAAATTAACGGAGAAACATAATATGTAAACTTCAAGAAATTAAAACTAAAGACGTATTGAAGGACTCAAATAAGCTTTGTCTTAGTGAAGGAAATGACTTTTAAAAAGGGGAAGACAATATGTTAAGAAACTGAAGAAATGAATTTAAATTTTTAATATGAAAAAGAATTTATTATTACGTAAGACGTGGCAGCATGGCCTAAAGGTCTTAGCCGGCCCCAGAAAGGGGCAAATTAACTTAAAAAATAAAATAAAAAAAGGGAGTTTTGGCGCCATCGAGAGAAAAGATGGTCGAAGTTTTTTCATAATTATTGAATTTTGTGATATTGAGTGAAATTAGTTAATTATGATGGCATTTTGTACAATTTTGTTCAGTGAAAGTTCACAATAAAATAGTCATGAAGAAATTAGCGTATCGTATATTTCCTCGTTGCTGCCAAATCTCATTACATGAGCTTGTGTAAAAAGGCCACCGCTTTACCCAAGAGCCTGACATGACTTACTGATGACTAATTATAATTGATATAAAATTTGATACAAATTTCTACTTGACTAATGGCAAAATACTAACGAGATTGCCAAAACCTAAAGAAAGAAAGAAAAAGAAACTTAAAAAAAACAAGAAGTGCTGCCAATATATTTTGTTGGTCGCCGTGAACCATTGACAAAAGAGTATATAAATACTACGCAATGGGGCGTATTACATTGTCAATATTATCATGTTCCTAGTATCGCGATATCGTAAGTATTGAAATGAGCTATTACATTTGTCAATAATATCATCATCAGTATACAGTTGAATGTACAAGAGTGAAGTTGTGTTTCACATTCGATTAAAATTAAGTGTATCCGAATTCTACATGGATAACAGTAGAAAAGCAGCTATAGCAATAAAACTCGTATTAACGTTGACATCTAAAGAGAAGAGAAAGTGCCGGACTCCTTTGCAGAATAGACCATCTGCCTTTCGGCCAGTCAGCCCCTAAAAGGCGAGCATAGGATTACCGTCACTAACACCGTGACATCGTACTAGGTGATATAGTTTCGCAGCAACTCGTCCGGATTGGTACCACCGCCTTACCTATTTCTGTCGCCGTTGACGTGTTCTGGTTCGGAAGGTAAAGTAGCTGGTAAACTTACTTTAGGTCGAGGCTTAACATCCCGGCCTCAGGTTGGCAACATACCACTACCGACTTTGGTATTTCTAGACGGCATGAATTTCTTACCATCAGGAAATCTTTCTGCTAGTTTGCCTTTCATTAAAATACAAAAAACACACCTAAATATCACACAAGAAATGATCGTGGGCGGTGATGTGGATGATTTCGGCAATTATTTTAAAATATTTATGTTTAGGGTTCCACAGAGCTGGACACGTTTCATACAGCGTGAAAAAAACAATACGACATTAAATGAAAATACAGGCAACAACAGTTCATAGGAATACTTTGTCACTATCAAATAAATCCTGACAACGAAATTAAAAAAAAATTCGAACAAACTAAATAGCATAAAAATGGTAATGAAATAGAACATCATCAGGTCACTAACATGTGAGTACTTAGATCTCTAGTATAAGTGTATAGTCTATGACTAAGATAGAAGCGGCAACAGCGCGGTGCGAGGAGTACCGATGCGTCGTAATCACACCAAATCTACACAGTTCTCGAGATTTTTTTTATGAAATTATTAATAACACTCACTTGGTTAAATCACCTAGTTTCATATTAAATTTTTAGATTTTCAATATGTCCGCCATGGACTCGAACTCATAAATGACATCGTCTTATAATGTTATTTCTCACTCTTGATAAAAGGTCGCCATTATTGGCCATATTCTTTAATTTGTCAAATGATCTGATTATTCTGTTTTTTAAATCATCTACAGAATCAACTTCTGTAGAAAAAACATCAGTTTTAACATATCCCCACAAGAAAAAATCTAATGGCGTGAGGTCCGGTGACCTCGCAGGCATTCGCAATGGTCCATGACGGCCAATCCACTGCTATCCAAACATTTGAGACAAATGCTCTCTGGCAGTCACCACTGAATGAGCAGGTGCTCCATCGAATTGGTACCACATTCAGCTATACATGTCCAACGAGAGCTCGTCCGTATACTTCGTGACGGGTCCATTTAAAAGCTCTAGAAATTTTTGGGCATTTAAATTACCATCAATAAAAACCGGCCCAATTATGGTATCTCTATGTATGCCAGCCCACACATTAACAGAAAATCGGTACTGGTGTGAAGTCTCCCAAGTTAAACACGGATTGATATCCCACCAGTGACGAAGATTTTGTCGATTCCATAAACCATTTCTTGTAAATGTACTTTCGTCAGTCCACATCACATTGTACAGGAAGTCGGGGTTATCTGATTTTTTTCTTAAAATCCAATCGTAGAAGGCCTCTCTTACAGGCTTATCCCTGGGTAACAACGCTTGCACTTTTCTATATTTGAAAGGTATCTGTTTCTCACGTTTTAAAACTTGATGAATAATTTTATGATTTACACGAAAATGACGACCTGCCCTACGCGGGCTAGATGTTGGGTTGCGTGAAAAATAATTTAAAATTTGTTTATCAAGGTTATGTCTTCGTGGAGGAGCACTATCTGAATGTGGGATTAACGGTTGATTCTCCCGTATTCTCTGGACAGCTTAAACAGTAGTGCGGCTATTAGTAGGACACATACGAGTGTTTCCATACCTTTCTCTGTATGTCCGCAGTGCTAAAGCTGCGTTTCCGCGAGATTCCCCATAAATTAAAATCATATCGGTGTACTCCGAAGCTGTATAATTGTAATGAGGCATTATAATAATTAATAACACAAACGAGCGTCTAAATTCACACAATTCACATAAAAATGTTACTAAGTACCTATTCTAAATATCGTGTCCTTATCACCATAAAACAAAGCGTCCTATTTAACACAGTTAATACCTTTTTACAAACATAAACAATGGCGGCACTTTGCTTTGCGCCGACCGACACTACAAAGGCGGCGAAATTGAAACGCGTGTGCTTACGAATTAGCAATAAGACTTGCAACGTCACAGGATCTCGGTGACACACTGACCCACTGACCTACTTAAATAAATAGGCACAGGATTCGACAAGAAAGTGAAATAAAAACAAAGGAACTTAGATTGGTCCCTTTCGCACATACTCAATTTTGGATTGTTAGAAACGTGCGTAATTGAAAGAATACATTATTTCCGTTTTCTACTATTCTGCCGTGCTTTATGACTCTTATCGCTACGACATAAAGTTTATTAGGGGCCATCCATAAATTACGTCACACGTGAATGGGGGGGAGGGTATCATCTTAATGTGACATTATGTGACAAGGGGCAGGAGGGATCGAAAGCCTTGTGACGTTACATTATAAAATACTAGAACACGAAATTTATATGTGAACAAAAAACTTTGAACAGATAATTCTTAATCTACATTTATTAATAATTTTGCACTTTCGCTATATAAGATTATCTCTTCCGTAACAACATTGGATTCCTAGAGCCATGTTGTAATGCAAGTGAAACACAAAAAATTACAAGCTTTAGTTAATTAATTAGTTGCTTATTGTTTCCACTTTCTTTACTAGTCGCTTATTCTATTTGTTATCAAAAATATTTGACTTTATGTGGATTTTATTAAAGATTATTTAATAAAAATAAGTGAAAAAATTAAAACAACTGTATTATTTTGATCATTTTTGGACACATACATAAGTTTGAAAAATGTGTGACGTCACATTAGGGGGACGGGTTTCTAAAAATGTGACAACCTGTGACAAGGAGGGGGAGGGGTCAAAAAGTTCTAAATTACGCGTGACGTAATTTATGGATGGCCCCTTATGCAAAAAATTACATCTGCAAATAAAATGTATGAACTAATTTAAGTGCAAACATGTGATTTATCTTTACCGATGCGGCAGTCCTTAACCTGTCTGTCATAACTTAGTAACAAGTACAGCATGTGGAAAATGTTAAAAAAGAAAACTAATTTCCTGTGACTTAACCACTGGATATATTTGAATGAAATTTTTATGCGGACTGGGACCGATATTAGGAACACGAAGTTTAACTTAATGTCGTATTGTCATCTCCACTTTGTATAAGATAAAAAAATCCTTTAAGTCATTATTTCCTTCGTTAACATTACTGCCAATGACACAGTGTATGCGTATTTTGTCCGTCATGGCTGCAAGCGGATACCAAGGGAATATAATCACTACGTTTTAAGAGACGGGACTTAGTACTTTAAAAAAACAATCAGTTTACATCGCACTATGTTACCAACGAAACGTCGCGTAAATGTCAGTTTTGATGAAAGTACGAATCTCACAGATAAAATACAGCTGCTGGGCAATATATTCATTTTTATCGATATCGATAAAATTTAGGCCATGGGTACCGGTGGGATATATAAATTAAGCTAATACAAATTTATTTTCTCCCTCTTAGATCAGATCAGTATTCACATTTAAATCCAACGTATACTGGATAGTAATTAATTAAATTAAAATAACTCAATAAATTAGAAATAGTAAACAACTGCCACGTTGGACTAATATGAACGCAAAAGGACGAAAGGAAAGTAAAAGACTTTTTACCGTGCATATTAGTCACTGTGCTAGTGATAAATAAAGCCAATATTTCACAAATATAATGTCTTAATAGTCATACAACATAAAATTTGATATTGTTTATATCATAATAGATGAGGGTAAAGAAAATATGCTAATTTACTTATAGTTTGTTAATTTATCGATATCGATAACGTACGTGACCTTTTTAAAAACCCTTTTTTTAACTCATACATAAACAATTTAATCACACTCACGCATATTTTTTTTGGTTTCGCTTTTTAACTGACTTTGTTTATCTAGTACATTCTAGATCTATGTTTAAAACATACAATCTCGAAAAGCTCAACAATCTGGTATTTTATGAATATTTCTAAATTTCTAACTAAAACACACTGTTATGACATTCAAACTTTCCCACCAAATGACCACAGACCAAAGAGTAAAGTAACTGTCCATAAAGGAACCACAGACTAGCAAGAGAACTACATGTTCAAAGGACATAAATGTCTTTGAGGAAAAGAGAAACCGCAAAGAGGGAGTGAGTTAACAATATCCACCTTTATAAATTACGACGCAAAGTTTTTTTGTTTTTAATTTCGCTAGACTGGCGAATACTGACATAAAATATCTCGATGCGCTTACATTACATATATTATTGAAGCCACGCCCCCTGAATATCGTGGATTTCAATATTTCCAGAAATCTTGTGATATTATCATGATACCGCGATACAGCATATTACACTTTCAATATTATCATGGTATCGTGATATTATTGATAATGTAATACTACCCAATAAGCAATGATATTATGTACAAATGTGACATTTCCGAAAATTTCAATTTTAAAATTTCTCTGTTATCTTTTTGTTATTATTTCATATTCTTAAGTTTGTTGTGGCTGTTTTCTTGTTGCTTTTTATGTTGTGTTTTTAATTTTGTACCAACCACCATACCATATCATAAAATACCATACCATATAACATTTTATGGTGATAAAATATATGACTGGAAAACTAAAATCGAGGTTTGCTTTCGGATATGATTAACTTAGTAAGTTTTTATTACATAATATGCCTTCATCAATATATCGTAGACCAGCCTTCGCCCGCGTCTGTAGATTATTTAGCCTCCTGGGAGAACTACTGCTAAGCCAAATTTTAACGTGTTTGGCTAACGAAATGCTGAAAGTTCAAAACATCTTTGCGAGGTTTCTTTTTTATTGTATTAAAATATTACTACATAAGTGTGTTGCATCCGTTTTTGGTTGATTGAGTCCAGAGTCCATAATTCCATATTAATATTAAATATTATTACTTTTACCAGCTACTTTATCCTCCGAACGACGTTATGATGGCAGGAATAGGTAAGGTGGTGGCACCCGAGTCGCTACGAAGCTCTAACACCTACTGAGATCTTACGGTGCTAGTGATGGTAAGCCTATGCTCGCCTTTCAGGAGCTGTCTGACAGGAAGACAGATGGTCTATTCTGCAAAGGAGCCCAGACCAACACGGGGAAAGCGTTGTTGGAAAGCGGCAATTGCTTATAATTAATATACTTTGTGTCTTTTAGGTGCTTACATGCATTCAGTTCCGCACCCAATAAGTCATAGCTCATGTGCAGTAACTTTTCAAAATGGATATCCAGCTAACACGATTTACCACTTTGTTTTATATAAATTGATTTTAAATGCAAACAATATTGTATGTCAGGAAAAACAATAGGTAAATCAAAGAAATAAACGATATTTAATGTCAATTTGTAATAAATTAAAACTTCATAACATGCTTTTATGTTTCATTTAATTTTTTTAAATAGTACACTGCGTAATTTTAGAATTTTCAACTTTTTCATTTTACGACATATATATTACAGAAGAAGACAAAATAAACTTCATGCATATTTCATTATTTTTATAATATTATATAATTCTTTTTATATATTATGTAGTGTGGCTATGCGTACTGGTGATGATCACCGTGACAGTACATTCGTATTCGAACACAATTTTAACATAAATAAGATAAAATGTACTGTTATGGTGACAACTAAGTCACCAGTGTGCGCGTAGCCTTACAATAGCATAAAAATAAAAAAAAACTTAGTGTTTGTGTGAATATAATATACTACCTACACTCAATTAACACATTTAGTATAGTTCACAGAACAATATTACTCACAGAGAAGAATTGTATCTACATATACAATAAATGCAACCATAGCCTTACACAGCTACGAGACAGTGGCGCCCCGTAGGTATATCAA
>NJDC01003111.1:47018-69551 GCA_002245475.1 Calephelis virginiensis
GTATGTATATTATTTTTTTGGTAGTGCAGCCTATATCAGCACACCCACATGCAAACATTTTGTATGTGTTAAGTGCGAAAATACGTCTATACGGGAAACAGGAGCCTGGTATAGTTAATCAGTCATCAGATAGCGGTAGTTTCCATAGGTTTCGGAAATCGGCAAAGAGGTTTCTCTTTTCCTTTATGGACAGTTACTTTACTCTTTGGACTATGCATATGATAGCATATGTTTACAATCAAATTAATAATTTACATATCGTGCAAATACAATCAAGCTGTTTTTGAAAACTGTTTAAAAATAATATATGTAAGATAATAACATAGTAATTGAATTACTGAAGAAAACTAATCGCGCAATATTTAAAGTTTAATAGATTTGCAAAATGACCTCTAACGAAGTGAGTAAAAGTGATGCTGACGTATCCGAAGATACGGAGGAAAATAATAAACTCGCGTTGTCGGAGTATGTAACAAACTTAGAACTGAGAATTAAACAAAAGTCTGAATTGCGAAATCAAAACTTAAATTGTGTTAGACCTCCTGATAATTACTTCTCTAAACTTGATTCTGGCCTGAAGAAAAACACAACCTTTGTAAAAAAATTGAAATCGTTTAGTGCATCACAGTTAGATGCACTTTTAAAAGATTTGAGCACGTTGAATCTTACAAAGTATATTTCAGAGGTAGCCTCCGCAATTGTTGAATCAAAATTAAAAATGTCCGACATAACAGCTGCTCTAAATTTGTGTTCAGTATTGCATCAAACATACGTTGAGTTCTCAGTATTTTTCTTCGAAAATTGGCAAAAAATTCTAACCTTTAAGGCAACCGATAAAATAAGTAATTCATCCAAGTTAAGAGTAGATCTTAGATTCTATGCAGAGTTAGTTTCTGTTGGAATATTTACAAACAAAACTGGTTTGCCTCTGCTCGGAAATGTTCTTACAGTACTGATAAATATGGACAAAGAAGAACACAATAACATACCCATTTTGCTCTCGTTTTGTAAACACTGCGGTGAAGATTATGCTGGTCTTGTGCCAAAGAAAATCCGAGATATTGCTGAGGTAATTAAACATAAAATTATTTAAAACAAAATTATTAGTGTATTTTGTAGCCATAATTTACAAATACCGAATGTTTCAAGACTTGATTTTTAAAAAATATGCCAAGGCTGAGGTTTTTAATTTAATTTCTTTTTGATAACAAGCAGACGGAATTCACACCGCCTTGAGACACCAAAGGTAGTAATGATGCAATGCCAACCTGAGGCCGGGATGTTAGGCCTCAGACCTGCTATCTTACCCTCGAAACCGGAACACGTCATGACTTTATGGCGCCAGGAATAAGTAAGGTGGTGGTACCAATCTAGATGAGTCGCTGCAAAACTCAACCACCTAGTTCTAACTAGGTGGTTGACATCTATGTCACCGTGTTAGTGACGGAAAGTTTTATGCTCGCCGTTTACGAGCTGCCTGGCAGGAAGGCAGACGGTCTATTCTGCAAAGGAGCCGGGATCAACACAGGGAAAATATACAGAAATATAATATTTATACAAGAATATTATTCATTGAAATTATTCTTCCAGAAAAATAATGTCACAATTCCAAGAAACACATTTTTACCTGCAGAAAAGCAGACAGTAGTGAGGACACTTCTGAAGGATTACTTCTTATCTCTGACAAAACACTTATTGACTGAGAAAAATCAGTTACAAGCACTTCATGCGGCTAATCAGAGAACTTTACATACTAGAGGAGAACTTTCCCAGGAAAGAAAAGATCAGTTGGAACAGCATCAGGTTAGTTTCTAAAGTGATATAAAATTATCATTATCAACAAAGTTCATTTGATATCAGAAAGTAGTTGCATAATCTTCCTATTACAGCGTTAACCAACTGAATGAACCAACAAAAATGAAATTGTTGTATTTTTTTTTTAAATTTGCTATTACTTGGTTAGGGGCATGAACATTTTAGTACTAGATCTACCCTACTGTTAATTCCAATTTCATATGGACCTGTTGTGATATGTGACCTAAAAATAAATAAATATCCCTGGACAAGTTACACAACTTGAATCTAACCCCAAATTGAGGTATAATATAATATGACAACAATAATAACAATTTCTGGACAAATTTTGAAGATATTTAGATTTTTGGGTGTTTCTTAGCCCTGAATAAAAAATAGAATAATAATAGACTTTTTTATGACAAAAACAGTAAACAAACTTGTTGGTTCCCTTATGGTAACAGACAACTGTAACCTATAGACACCATAGATGTTGCAGGTACATCTCTGTCCTGTGGCCAGGTGGTTAGCAAATTGTGCAAGTCTTCCAGCTATGACCAACATGACACTATCTTTATAGCCGCAGGAATAGATAAGGAGGTGGATCATTACCTGGGTAAGTTGCTGTATAGCAGTGGTCTAGTTGGTAATGATCTGTTTTGCCTTGCTTGTCTTTTACAAGTTGCTAGAAAAGACAGCAGATGGTCTATTATACACAGAGATTCTGAACCAACACAGGGACTACATTTGAAACAATAATTAATACTTAATGTAAATTTTTAAGATAAATTACTGACTGTGCAAATTTGCCATGAAAGCTAGTCTTTTTTTTAAACTCTTTCAATGACAATGTATTTTGTGTAAAAATGTTTAAATTTGGATAATATTTTCTGCTATAACTAATTGTTTAGTTTTGGTTAAATATTACCTGTCTAATGTGCAGCAGTTAAGTTAATATAAAACTTGCTTTTATTTGATGATCACCTATTTTTATGTCTATTTCTATGTTTATGTCATTTGATATTTTCTGAAGTGGGATATTTTTTTATTTACAGGCTACTTATGACAAACTTCTTGCTGGTGCTCAAAGTTTTGCTGAAGTGCTAGGAGAGGACTTGGGAGAGGCTGGTGAGCCCCCAACTTTAACATTAACTGTAATAGAAACCCAAGGAACTGTGACAATTGGGGGAAATGAAGAGTTTACCATGCAGGCTGGAACAGATCCCTGGCAAGATGAAGACACCAGAACTTTTTACACTAGTCTGCCAGACTTAAAAGTATTTATGCCAAATTATCAACTAAAGGAGGTAAGTTTTAATTATTTCTTGACAAATAGGAAAACTTTTTCTTTAATCAGCTAAACTACACAAGCAGTTTTGCAGCTGCAAATAATATTAGATTAAACTATTGTTGACTATCAAACTTCAATGAAGTTAGCCTTAAAGTCCAAGTTCTGAACTTAGACTAGTTGTGATTTTTCAATTGACAACTTTAGAAATACAATTTATTTTTGCAATCTTTGGGTGTATGCCATTCATGTGGTAATATACTTGTTTGGTAAAGTAATTTGTATTTTGCATAGGTTTTTGAAGTTATACTTCTTTTGGCGCGTTAGGAAAAAATGATGAGGTTAAATTTTTACGATGCGCGCGCACGCCGTCACGAAAAACCGACATGATGAAGTTACCTATAGATAACATTTTAATTTTTAAAGAGATTTTTATCTTATTACGCCGAAGAAGTATAACATCTAACAGTTTTTGATTAATAATAAATCTGTCAGAAACTATAATCAAATTATAATGACATCATTTGCAGTTTTTTTACTGCTAGCAACTTTTGTTGAAGCTATAGAATATTTTTTGTGACCATTGTCATATGTTTATTTGAATAATCCCCAGCTGATTTTGAGCTAAGTAGCTTAGCTATTGCAGTTTTCAGGTGTAATTTTTCAATTGTCATTATGTCACAAATTTTTGATTGTACTATAGTAACTTTTTGCAGGATGCTGTTTTTAGAAAAGTGTTACCCATTTAGATTTTAATATACTTACATAATTATTTTGTGATTATCCCTGGACAAGTTACACAAATTGACCTAACACCAAAGTCAGCAAGTTATGTGCTTGTGGTTTTGGTGTTAGCAAAATATACTGATACATAAAAACACATAGGAATACATAATGACATAAAAAATACTTAGGTACCTAACACATAGATACCATTATAAATTTAATGAACACCTAGGCCCGGAAATAATTAGTTTATATGTATAATACACCTAAATATGCACATGTATGTTCATCACATAAATGCCCACCCTACCGGGAATCAAACCCAATTATTTTTGTGGATTGGTGGAGTTTAAGTGTGCCAGCTTAACACTTTGACCACCTAAAATGATCTCTAAATTCACAGACAATTAAAAACAAAACTGAAACAGTTACTGAAGAAATGCTAGACGAAGATCTAAAAGAGGACGAACTCAGTGATAGTGAAGAGCCACCTTCGGTTCCAGATGTTGAACAAGAAGAAACACAACCAACAAATATATCAAACAAGTGGGTATTGTTTTGAAAAGGAAAAAGAAAAGAAAATATATTTATTTGCGGAATATGTGTGTTGAAGTTGTTACAAAATTATTTAAGGTTTCCAACATATTCTACCACATTGTGGTGTGCAAATATTTTAATATTTTTGAAAGTTATTATTTAACTATATACACAGTGTTTTAATATTCATACAAGAAATAGTTCTAATATTACAATATGAATTATAACTTAATATATTATATTATAATAATAAATTTAACCCTGTCTACCTTAAACTACCACCATTTCCAAACCTAGCCAGTCGGGAGAAGAAACGGCGAAACAAACTCCCCTGGCAGCCAGTAGTATAACATATCGTCCTTGTAGTACCATCGTTTCCAAACATAGCCCGCTTTCTGAAAGAAATAAATTATTATTATTATTATTTTTACAAACATTATTTATGCTTGTCTGCAAGAAAATCTTTAACACTATAATATGTCTTATCTACTAACAAGTCAAGTACCTTCTTTTGAAATCTTTTTTAAGGCAGTGATTTAATATTATCAGGAATCGGGTTGTATATACGAATTGACATGCAATATATATTAGGTTTGCAAATATTAAGTTTTTGGTTAGCCACATGGAGTTTCTTACTATTTCTAAAATGTGATAAACCTTGGACTTCAGCATTTGTTTGATTCAAATGATGATGTTTTTTTTACAAATACACATACATCCAGAATATATAAACAAGGTAAAGGTAATATTTTGAGAGACTTAAAAAGTGGCTTACATGAATGCAACTGATTAACACTACATATTGCTCTTATACACTTCTTTTGAACTCTAAAGATTTTAATTAGTTCTACAGAATTTCCCCAAATAGGAATACCATATTGCAAAACGGAAGAAACATACCCATGATATGCTAAAAGAGATGCTTTTAAGCCTGACACTTCTGTTATTCGTCTTAACACATATATAAACCTATCAATTTTGTTACAAAGTGAATCAATATGCAACTTCCAATTACAAAATTTATCAATTGTTATTCCTAGGAAGTTGGTAAAATTCTCTATAGTAGTATTATTTAAAAAAAAACATTTAATTTTTTAGTCTCTCTATCACTATAGAGACTAATTCAACATTCAACTCATTTTGTTCGTAAGATTTATTTTAAGATTATTTTCTTTTAACCATTCCGCTACCTTAGTTAAAGTTTTACTTGTTTCTACAAATAAATCATCTTTTTTTTACACTGGATAAGGAGAGTAGTATCATCAGCAAATAAGATGGATTCATGATTGATAGCATCAGGCAAATCATTTATGTAAATTAAAAAAGTAATGGCCCTAAAACACTACCCTGTGGTACCCCACAGTCATTAAAAATATTATTGGTAGTATAGATTTTCCTGTGGTTTCCACTTATTTTACCTATTCTCTAAATAACTTTTAAACCATTCTAATGATTTACCTTTAACATCATATCTCTCAAGTTTTGCTAACAAAATTTTATGTGATACAAAATCAAAAGCTTTACTCATATCTTAAAATACAGCAAGAGGAAACTTATTACTATTTAGGCATTCAGTTATTTTTTAACTAAGTCAAAACATGCATAAACTGTAGACCTCCCTTTTCTAAATCCATATTGATTATTTTTTAATAAGTTAAAATGAAGTAAATAACTGTATAGTTTATTATACATTAATTTTTCAAAAATCTTAGAAATTACTGGAATTAAAGTTATAGGTCTATAATTGTTTATATCACACATATTGCCTTTTTTAAATAATGGCTTGACAATAGACTATTTTAAACGATCAGGATATTTTCCTTCTAAAAATGATAATTTAATTATATGAGAAAGAGGCTTTGATATCACACTGGCAACATTCTTTAATATTATTGTGCTAATATTGTCATAGCCAGTAGCCCTTGAGTTTTTCAATTTATGTATTACCTTAATTAGATCATGCTCATCTACTGCTGTTAAAAACATAGTTTTATTGTGATTAGAAATATATTTTTTTTATAGAAGAGGAGGCAAACGAGCAAGTGGGTCACCTGATGGAAAGTGATCACCTCCGCCCACGGACATCCGCAACACCAGGAGTATCACAGATGCGTTGCCGACCTTTAATGAATGAGTACGCTCTTTTCTTGAAGGTTCCTAAGTCATAATCGTTTGGGAATACCGCCCTCGGTAACTGATTCCACAAAGGTGTTATACGGGGTAAAAAATGTCTTCGGAATCGCACAGTTGTAGACTATTATTGTATGTATTATGAGATATAATACTATTTGTAGAAAAAGGCTGATTTTTACTACAAGATTTAGTTTGATTTATAATGCACTCCTTAAAAATATTACATATTTCTTGAGAAACAGTATATACTGAGTTATTTATTTTATTTTTTTCTATTTCTTCTAAAGGCATTTTATTTTGAAATGAACTTTTAATTATGTCCCATGAAGCTTTACATTTATTAGAAGATTGGTTTATTATATTCTAATGATGTCTGTTTCTGGGACTCTAGTATACATTTAGCTAATACTTTTTTGTAACGTATGTAACTCATTTTGTTTTCTTTTTTGTTAAATTGGGAAAAACGATAATTTAAATACAACTGACGTTATACTTTACAACACTTTAAAATACCTTTGGACAGCCATTTGTTTTTTATTGGCTTATTTGACACCTTAATTTGAGTTTTTGGAAAACATAATTCATAAAATAACATTAAGGTATCATGAAATTCATCAAAGCTTCTTCATAATTATCACTAGTGAGAACTTCACTAAAACTTGAAGATAATATACATTTGCAAAATTTATTTATATTTTCGTGGTTAACAAACGCTTTGGTTTACAATATGAAACTGGCTTAATGTCTACTTGTATACTTTGTGCAGTTTCATGGTCAGATAAACCAAAAATGTGAGTGTCAGAGCAAACATTATCTAAATTGCTAGCAATAACATCCAAACATGCAAGTTTCCTAGTAGGTTTCAAAATATGGTCACATAAATTATTATTTTCTAAAATGCCTATTAATTTTTTATGAGTATTGGTAGATTGTAACAGGTCTATATTCCAATCTCCACATAAAATAAATTTCTTTTTAGAACTTTTCATAATATTTTCTAATTTTTTTATTTATAATTTTTTATTTTCTAAGAGAAGTTCTAAATTATTAACAAAGATATCTATGTTTGAATTTGGAGTACGATATATACATATTATTATTAAATTATAGTTTATTATCTCAACTGCACAGCATTCAAAAGAGTATGGTATGTGGCATAAAAAAATATTTATTAGATCAGTTTAAGCACAGTTTGTATAAAAGAATAAAAATTTTGTTTTTTCCTACTTTTTGTTTTTAAATTCTGAATTTGTTTTTGCATTAGAGTGTTTGTAAGGTTTTAACAAACTTTAACATGCTATCTTATCTCCGCTATTCTTAAGATTTAATCTTAGCTTTTATGATATATATTTGATTATATTTAATTTATAAACATGGTTATTGTTGACATTTAAATTTAGAAGAGGTCTCTATAAATTGAAGTTTTGTGGGTTATCCATAAATGTTACCACAATCTAAACTATTCTTGATTCTTATTCTTGATTGCAACACTTGCAACTATTGTGTTCGAATATTTAAACAATAAGAATACCAGTACGTAACCTTTTAAATAAGGCTTAAAATTACATTATTAAACTAGGCAAACCATTAATTTCTAATAATAAAATTATTTAAAATAACTAGGTAGGACAGTGTTTTTCAGGTCACCCGAATTAGTATTTATTACCCCCGTTTCATCAATTTCTGCCGCCATATCGTCAGTCCTCTCTTCTGTCAATTTCCGTACTGGAAAGTAAGATAATCAGTAGATTTCTACACAGAGCGTAACATATTGGCCATAAGAGAGCAATGCACATTTAACATCTATGGTCTGTTTAGTTGGTTGTTTGTTGTTGTATAGGTACTCAAATCCTAAACAAAAATATGTTTTTCAGATATGCACTTGATGCCTTTTTAAATGAATTACCTAATTGTATAAACAGAGAGCTAATAGACAATGCGGCTGTTGATTTTGTTCTTAACCTAAACACAAAGAATAACAGGAAAAAACTCACGAGGGTACTCTTCAGTGTTGCCAGAACCAGACTTGATTTACTACCATTTTATTCAAGATTTGCAGCAATTTTGTATCCAGTTTTACCAGATGTTTGTGTTGAACTGTGTCAAATGTTGAAACAAGATTTTAAATATCATGTTAGGAAAAAGGATCAAATAAATATTGAGTCGAAGGTAATCCATTAATTCTTTACATTACCTAGTGCCTTTGATTACATACCTATATGTATTAAACAATTTGAATAATGAGAAACAATTATCAGGAGTATACTTCATAGTCTGGAATACTCAAGATAAACAAACTTTTAATATACACACCTTTAATAAAGATTTTCAAAAACTTCCCCAAAAAAAGATCCCCAAAAATAAATTAATCTATACATCTATACAAAGGAATAATATTAGAGTGCCTGTTTATATTATTAAAATAACCAATTTCTACTACATGCATATGAATTTACTAAAATATTTTTTTTACAATTTTGTCTGATAATCAGTTTGTATAATTGTTCCGACTAATCTCTGAAACGACTGCACCAATGTTAAAAGGACTTCCATGTGCTGGTCCTGTTGTAATAAGTATTAACTACCTTAGTAATAATAAGTAATAGTTAATTAGCTTACTGTTATTTTAGTAAAAATCTAAATTAACAAAAATGCTTTTGTTCACACGCGCGGTCGAAATCGCGGGCACAGCTATTTTAATATAAATTAGACTAGCTGTGAAACATATGAAAATATCCAAGATAATTGACTTTTTTTTTCCAGATAAAAGTGGTACGGTTTATTGGCGAATTAGTAAAATTTAATTTATATTCAAAAATGGAGGCTTTATACTGTTTAAAAGTTTTGTTACACGATTTTCAACACCATCATATTGAAATGGCCTGCAACCTGCTCGAAACCTGCGGTAGATACTTGTATTGCAACCCTGATACACACCAGAGGACTATGATTTATTTACAACAAATGATGAGGAAAAAGGTAAGTTAAAATTATACAAGATTATCTTAAAACAATGTTAGTAAAATAATACTAATTGTCATAGGAGAAAGACAACCTTATGTTGTACGTTATAGGGTTGCTGTTATAAGGACATTTGGCAATATGTTAATCATATTGCTATAAATGTTCATAGTAGGCAGAGCCGGATTAACCTTAAGGCAGAGTAGGCAACTGCCTAGGGGCCCAGGATCGATAGGTGCCCATTGCAGTCATCGAGTTGCTAAAATTCATAGGTTTTATCATTCATAGTTGATGATTCAGCACTTTTACAACGGATTTAAAATAAGTCGACAGATTTAAAACTGCAAAAAACAGATTTCATTTAATAATGATTACCACCATTACCATACTCTGTATATGGTAACAAAAAATATCATTTTTTGAATTATACCTCTAATTATAGAGTGGATACGTCATAGTGTTATATATTTTCAGTATTTTTGTTATCCATGGAAAGTAAGTAACTGTCTCCACTTCCATATCCCCAAATAGGTAGGCAGAGGTACAACCAGGGCACCCACTATTAGCCAAAGTTACTTAGTCCTACAATGATATAGGTGGCCTACTTATCGCTGATTGTGCACATAACAGAAACACATGTTTTGAATTGTCCGACCTCCAACCCGAATTTTATGCTCACCAGGTGGAAAGTGACAAAACTGCTCTAGACCAAGCTTCCACTTTTGGACATTGCCATGGCTAGTAAAAAATGATGCCTTAAATGACACAATTATCAGACTTGTCTTCGCCTTGGCCAACATTACATGTGATCTGAGATTTTTCTTATTTTACAATTTCAGTAGTTAAATTATTCTGTCGGCACTTGAAATATCTGATGAAGATTGTATATTGATATTGATATGTAACCTATTTCTGCTTCTGAATTTATTATTCTAGTTTGTTCACATAATATAATAATCTATGTATATAAAAAAAAGTCGTATTAGCGACACTATAACTCAAGAACGGTTGATTCGCTTTAGCTGAAAATTGATGAGGAGGTAGCTTAGAACCAGGAGACGGACATAGGACACTTTTTATCCCGTTCGACTGTGAGGAAACTATGAAAAATAACATTTTAGTTTTACTTAAACAAACGGAAAGAGTGGAACGAAGTCCACCAGCAGTTAGCGTTAAATAAAAGAAATATGTTGATATTAGTTTCTTGATAAAGTACATTTTTCTAAAAAAAAAGTATGTTCACGCCCATATTCCTGAAAAAAAAGAGGCGTAGGAGGTGTATGTAGAAAATTGGAAAAACCACATTTTCTTTAAGTTGTCCGACTCGGGAATCGAACCCGGGACCTCATGAAGTAAAGTCTAACAACTGGACCGCTAGACCACAGATTTTTCTTCATATTAACAAATAGATTTTCTGAGCACCGTTACAAATTTGAAGTAACATATCCGCTGAGATATTTTGGTAAAATAAAATTATAAATGATTGTTTTTTTCAGACTGTATCAGCACTTGATTCGCGTTATGTCACACAAATAGAAAATGCTTTTTACTATGTTTGTCCTCCCGAAACATTGGCACAGCCCAAGGAGGAAGAACCGCCCATGCATCAATTCATCAGGAAAATACTCCACGAAGACCTCCAAAAAAGTAATGAAGAAAAGATTTTGAGATTGATGCGAAAGTTGAATTGGGATGATCCAGAAATAGCTGCTGTTGCAATACAACATCTCGCAGGTGGATGGAGAGTCAGAGCTAGTGCTAAAAGAGCTCTCGCACGTTTAACCGCCGAACTAGCTGCGTGGCAAGAAGTTGTAGCTCCAGCAGTTGTTGATACTATTCTAGAAGAAATAAGGGTTACTATGGAGGATCCACATCCTAGGTACAATCAAAGAAGAATAGCTACAGTCAGATATCTAGGAGAGCTTTATAATTACAAGTTGTTGGATTCTCGTGATGTCTTTACTGTTTTATACTCTTTCATAACATTTGGTGTAACAAATGACCATAATACCATTTCTCCGTTGGATCCTCCTGATAATGTGTTTAGAATAAGACTGGTTTGCGCGTTGTTGGAAACATGTGGTGCATACTTCAATAGCGGTTCCAGTAAGAAGAGATTGGATTATTTCTTGACGTTCTTCCAGAATTACTATTGGTATAAATATTCTGATCCTCATTGGACTGAAGAAAATAAGTTTCCTATTTACGTTAATTATATTTACCAAGAGTGTCTTCTTAGTTTACGGCCAAAGTTAACGTTATTTACCAATTGGCAGCAGTGCAAAGATGCTATAGAAGAGATAAGACTGACTCTGTATCCAGAATTAGGTGAGGAGGAGCAAGTGGAGAATGAGAATGATGTTGAGCAAGGTGATGATAGTGCTGCAGATGGTTTGGATACCATAATGGAGACTGATGATGAAACAGACAATCCGGCCATACCGGAAGAGAGTTCTGATGAAGATCCTATGACAGAGAATGCTGGTAATGATGATAATGATATGACTAATGACGATATTGCAATTGAACCAAGGCGTCCCACTCCAAAACCAGTGAGTATTTTTTAAACTATCCTTTAGGTTGATTAGACCAACACATATTTCTGATATTAAATAAGACACGTTTAAATAAGATATACGGCCGACGTCAAAGAGTCAGTCATTAACTTGAACAAATTTTGATTTAAATATCCTTGGATAAATTAGACTAATTTGTTAAATTATATGCTTGTGTTACGATGATACTAATACATAGAAATATTTAAATAGATACAGGAATAAAATTAATAAACATCCAGACTAGGAAATACAGGCAATTAAATGCTTAACACACAAAATTGTCTGCCTACCAATGAAGTTAACGCCGAGCCTCGCGGTTCGTCGGTGGCGTTAGGCGTGTACGCTAACTCCTCAACTATCGAGGCGGTTCGCTGATAGATGACATGTTAATTGACGTATATGAGTACGGCTGTTATTTTAAAAAAAGTATCTTCACGCCCATATACCTGAAATGGTAGACAGAGGCATAATCAGCGCACCCGTGACTAGTTGAAGACACTAAGTTCCACAATATGATAGGTGGCAAGCCAACCAGGCACAAATCCAATCCCGGGCACCGTTTTTATTAAAAAAAATTTAAATACACATTTTCATTTTACTTTGTTGTTCGAACACGAGCCCACAAAATTGATTTTTTTAGTTTTTACCAAATTTTACAAATGAACTGATAAAATAGTTCAGTTATTTTTCTGTGATACATAAGTAGATAGACAAAAATTATAAAAGTATGCCAATAATATTTTTGGTCTTAGGAGGCATTATTTTCCTAAATAATGTGCAATTTACAGGCAGTGACATAGCTTTTTTACAGTTTAATAACTAAGTATTTTTTACGAACAAGTGACTGTGTACCATAAATAATCCTAAAGTTAAAAATTTTCAATGAACCCCTGAAAAAAAATAAATTAAAATCTTTACAACCTTTGTAAATGTATAAATGTTGCTATAAACTCATTTAACGGCCAATATTAATAACTTATCTATGGATATAGATAGGCCTTCTAGAGATTTATTTCTGAGATATTTTTGTTAATTATTGAAAAATAAAATACCACGATCTTTTATCTTAGATAGGTTGTTAATATTCGCCGAAGTTGGTTTTTAGTTCCAAAGGTTTCTACATGATGCTATGTTTTACTTCAGGTTGAAGACACCGAATTCGAATCTGCATTTGAGAAAATGGTAATGGAGAATATAGCTGAAAGGCAACGGGAAACCCGGCCGCAGCAGAGAGATATTGCGGTTCCGATGACGTGCAGGCAAACTACGAAAAAAACATACGAACAGCTATTGGTAAAATATTTGCGTACCTACTTATTTTATTTATGGCTAAACGATTTTCTTAAACCTTGACGGCGAGTCAGGAAAACCTTAGTCTCTATTTAGAGTTTTCTTGAGAGACTCGATTTCAAGGGAAACGGGGCGAAAAGGGGTCAAAATGAGTAATAATCTGATTACGTAATAATATAATAACTGGAATAACCCCTTATGTGCACGGTATCAGTCAGTTTTCTTGAAATATTATTTTTATGATTGTTTCAAATAATTGCAATAATATTAAAAAAAAAACCGGGCTTGCTTTATACGAGAACTTAAAATTCAAGTGCAATAGAGATTGTCGAAATGACGCGCCGTATAATTTTCAAACATGGCGCGTACAGTAATACTATTTAAATTATGCGCTTTGGCTTTACACTTTTTACACTTTATACTTTTATTTTTAAATTGGCTGACCTAATCTAAATTTAAGGTATCTTCACGCCCATATCCCGGAAGAAGTTGGCAGAGGCACAACCAGGGCACCCACGACTAGCCGAAGACACTAATTCCCACAATGTGATAGGTGGCAAGCCTATCGCCAACCGGGCACATATCCAATCCCGAGCAACATTTTTTTTTTAATTAGAAAAATCAAATTTTTTTTTCCCGGGAATCGAACCCGGGACCTCATGCAGTCAAGTCCAACACCTGAACCGCTAGCGTGTAATAACAACTCTATATAGATATCATTAAAATACATTCGGATTTCCGAAGCTTGACGAATATAGCCAAAGCGCATAATTTAAATAGTACTACTGTACGCAATAACCAATAGCATAGACCTGATTGTTGTTGTTAATGCCGCTCAAGATTGAGCTACCTGAGCAGGTTTAGTGCCACCAACGCACCAGTTCAGTAGACAGCGACGCTAGTGTGACGTTTAGTGTTTTTAATTTAGAATTTTACTTAGAAAATAGAGAAAATAATAAAAAATGTAGCTGGGCATTTTGCTCACACTTCAGAAATTGCCTGCAAAATACCCTTTCACGATATCTCACTTTAGTTCCGATTTTGACTACTAAACACATATATAGGTGGCAGTGTACCACTATTAAACATAAAACCGGTTGTGTCAATATTAATCATGAGTCTATAACAGGGGTGGGCAAACTTTTTTTACCACGGGCCGGTAAATTAAAAAAAATCTACTGGCGGGCCAGTAAATTGAAATGAATTTTGAGACGGGTCGGTTAGTTAAAAACATCTAAAAAGAGCTGTAAATATAACGATTATAAAACGATAACATGAGGCAATTTTTTTTACAATCTTTTATTAAAATAAAGTCGATTTATAAAGTCTTAATATATGAAATACGTATTAATTAAGTTTGAAGTATAGATTCAGTACCCTAACTGTTTAAATTTCAATAATCTTTAAACTTTTCGACTGTTATTTTATTTAAGGAGGTTCATATATTTTCTGAAAAAAAACGCTCGGCGGGCCGGCTTTAAACCTGTTTACGGCCGGATTCGCACTGAGGCACGTAGTTTGTCCACCACAGGTCTATAACTATTATTTAACTAGCAGTTGCCTGGGGCTTCGGCCGCTTTTTCACAGCAACCCGGTGTGCGACCGGGATTAAAAGTAGCTTATAAGTTAATCCAGGTCACAATCTATATGTGTCCCAAATTTTAGACAAATCTGTTCAGCTATTCGAACGTGAAAGAGTAACAAACATCCATACAATTCTCACAAACTTTCGCATTTATAATATTGATAGGATTTCTTTACAGCAAGGAAAAGAAGGAGTTGAATTTGTATTGATGGTAAGGAAAGGAACCAAACCCCAGTACAAATCGTTCAACGCGCCCCCAGAGTTAGCGAGTAACCTACAGCAGCAGGCTTTAGCTGACAAACAAGAAATGGAGAGAGTTAAAAGGTTCGTACATTATACGTTGAGATGTTCACTGTAGTGATATTTAAAAATACCAGTGGTCGCTCGTTGGTCGAAATTCGACCACAATAAATTTTAATATCTTGATGATAAGAACGCCATCTTCATTTCTCAAGACCAACTACTTTGTTTCCAAACCTTTTAGTGCGCCATCTGTGATCTTTTATCGTTATCATCAATATATTTTTTTGTGTGTGTCAAATGCATGGTATTGTGGGTAATGTTTTCTTTATTGATTTAATGTACTTAATAAGCATTATTATTGAAAAATATTGTCGTTCTACATTTCTCCTACACATAAACTATAAGTATGCCAAATTTTATGCTCCAGGCTCCGCGCAAAAAGGGGTCCAAAGTTTTGGCATCACATATTAATATATAAATTACTACTGAACATTTGTTAATGTGTATTGCATTCCTCTATGTTTTTAAGTTACCAAGTGGATAAGTGGTGTCAAACGATGTCTGCCGCTATGGCGTCAGTGCTCGCCATTTTCATGCCGTGTTGTAGCGAAATATAGACAGTAGATTTGCACATGTGGCCTAAGATCTCAGCCATGAGATAGTGACCCACCAGTAACAGGCTAAACACTAGATGATAGGTATATAAATAGGTATTTTCCACATGTAGGTCCAGCTCCGCTGACTAGAATAGACCATCTCCCCCTCTACCATGCAGCTCGTAAGAGGCGTCACTGCTAAAAATATTGGTCATCACTAACAAGACCGCCGGTCGTACAGAGCTGTGCAGCAACTTGGCCGGGTAGGGATCCACCGCCTTACCTATTCCTGTCGGCATAATGACTGTCATGTTCCGGTCCAAAGGGTAGGGTAGCCGGTAAACTTGCAAATAGGCCTTCCGTTCCGGCCTCAAGACAGTGATTCACCTATAACATCTATGGTATCTATAGGCCACGATTGCCTCTTACCGTCAAGAGAGCCGTATTTTTCTTCCCTGACTTCTAACATAAAAAAAATATATCTGAAATCTTAAGTATACGTGACGCAAAAAATAAAATGCCTTTGTTTAGAGCGATTTTGGTATTTTAAGAATCTTGTATATAAAAAAAATGTCACGATGTTTGCGGTCGCACTCTTTGGAATTGGATTGACCAATATTTTATATTACTTATTTTTTCGTTAAGTGCCTATCACTTAACGAAAAGTGGTAGAACAAAAGTTTGCTAGTAGCAAATAAAAAGATCTTTATTAGGGCTTAAGACTGGTCGTGATTAACAACCCTGAATTGTTAAGTATCGTAACAACAGATCTGACAACTCTGTTGTAACGTTTAATGTAGTCGTTCGTTCAATAGTTTTTTTTTTTTACAGATTAACATTAAATATATCTGAGCGACAAGAGGAAGAGGAATATAGTGCCGAGAGTGGGGGAGGGTCTGGGGGTAGCGGGAACCCCAACAGAGGCCAACACGTCCGACAGAAGTATCAACACCCAAAAGGGGCGCCCGATGCAGATCTTATTTTTGGACCAAAAAAATTTAAATAAACACTTAGTTCTTTGTTTAACCTAGTCATAATATTAGTTTTATTTTTGACAGCTTGTAGCAAACACATATAGAGTGCTTGCCAGATAAGTTTGTTCGTGGAAAAAATTGGAAGTATTTAACATTCTCCGACCGTTACCAGATGCCGAAGAAGCACGGTAGTTTTCAAACACTAGTTACTACAGTCTGTATTCTGAAGTATAATTTATGATTTAAGCGCGTTTCGTAACTAATTATTTATGAAATATACGTGAAACCTAATTAAAAACAAATTCCGTCGAAAATACTTGGTATTTTGATTACTGCGAAATGTCTCAAAATGCCATGGGATAAATGTAGGAATTTGTAACACAACATAACACACTGGTAGCTGTTAAATAATTTAATATATGTATAATAAATAGATTCTTTAAAACATTAATTTTATTAGTTAATGGTAATAATTTTTATAAAATATCAGGGCCAATACACATGAAACTATACTGGAGGTTAAAAACCCAAACAAAGAGCAGTAGTACTCTTGAAGCTCGATTCATGCAATTTTGGAAATTGGAATCGAGTCAGCAATTTTAGGTACTCTTGAACACAATACTGTCGAATTATTAATATTGAGTTAATAGTAAACAATAAATTGTGTTGGCGGATTCGTTGAATTCATTTGTAACTAAATGTTAATACTCCGTTAGTACATACATGCATATCTTCACGCCAAGTCCCTTACGGGGTTGGCAGAGAGTATCGAGTGTTAGACCTCACGATCCTGACAAACCTGTCTGGCTTCTTTCACATTCATTACCCTTTTTTATAAAAACACGCCGGTTTCGGAGACTCTTGACACCACCCTCGGATAATATCCGATTGATCTGATCGTAAAATGTCAGCCTTGGTCTCCCCTGGTACCTACATCCATCCACATTCTTCGCATTTTATATCTGCTTTGTCAATCTTTCATCTGTCATTCTTTCAACTTGACCGAACCAGCGGAGCATGCCCTTTCGCATTTTAACTCTTATTTATTCCGCTAGTATTGTGTTCAAAAGTACCTGAAGTGACATAAAATACGATCTCAATTTCCAATTTGCACGATATCGAGATTTAAGTGGAACCCTACTGATGTCAATTTCGAAATATTGCTGACTTGCTCTTATGTACCGACCTCTCTTTCTTGTGAGTCTTGTGATATCAATTGACAAAGTCAAAACGAAAGAGAGGTCAGTACATTAGAGTGAGTCAGCAATATTTGGAAATGACAGCAGGTCTTTGTTAGGAGTGTAATCGCCAGTAGTGTTATAGTTTCATGGTAATATATTTCTATGTTCGGCAACATTAGCAGCGCCCTCCTTCGCGTGCAGACTTATCTAGCGTGCACTATAAGTCGCAGTGTGTCACAACATTACAGTGTTAAGGCATGAGAGAAAATGTTGCAGAATGATAATAAACATGTTAATATAAAAGTTTATATTTATTTCGAAATCCTGAGCCTGTGTGTGTGATATATATTTCTGCCGCTTTATTGACAGTGGTGACGACGGTGCTTACCATTATCGTGTTCTAGTTTGGAGGTTAACGTAGTCGGTAAGTTTAATCATTAGGATTTACCACAACCGAACCAAAGGTATCTTTCATTTCTACAGAAAGCGAGTATTTTCTAATTAATAGAAAATCCGTCTGCTTGTGTGCCTTTCATGTTATGAAAAACACAAAAAAATCTTGAACATTTTGTAAAAAAGAAATCTCAAAGATCTTAATAACTTAAAACACTCTTATACTCTCGTTGATCGAGTGGCTAGCGTACTTGACTAACTAAATCGACCAACCGCGAGGCTCGGATTCGATTCCCGACGGGGGCAGGCATTCGTGTGATGAACATTTATATGACTGCATTTCCAGGTCTGGGTGTTTATTAAATTTATTCTGGTATCTATTTAAATATTTCTATGTATTACAATCGTTGACTAACACCCATAACACAATCATATAATTTGCTTTGCTTACTTTGGGGTTAGATTCAATTTGTGTGACTTGTCCAGGAATATTTATTTATTAGTTATAGATTTGTTCGAGATTTCTTTGAGAACAGTTATTTTAACTCTTTGGTGCGAAGTATAATAGCTTTTTATTGTAGAGAATAAACTTGCCATCTATCTAAAAAATAAACAATCCAACGTCTGTTTTGTATCAAAATTGCTGATATTATGCCTTGATGTGTGTTTTGTGAAATTTCACATCAATATAAAGTAGTTAGCGATAATGCATCAACGAAAATATTTATAGCAAAAAGTGTAACATAATTTTTTATTGTGTTTAATAAATACTTTTTGTTGCTTTATTCTGAATAAGTTCGAAATTCAAATGTCACCGCAGTTTTTCATTTTTAAACTTGAAGAAATGTCAAATACATAGTACTTACATTTTTTGTGTCCATAAGGACACACATCAATTAACCTACTTTTAAAGGAAATTAGACTCTTTTGTCAGATAATAGAGGCTATAAGTTGCTTACTAGTATTTTGTACATAGTGATGAATATTAGAATGTACCTACTTTTATATGATTCTTGAAATACATAACCAATTTATAAAGACATTAGCAGTTTCACGCAGCTTCGCCAGCGTAACTTGGCTTTTACTGCGCCAATTTTGATGAAACAAAGCCTATGTCACTCAGGGATAATGTAGCATTCTAAACGTAAAAGATTTTTTTAAATCGGTCCAGTAGTTTCGGAGCCTATTCATTTCAAACAAACAAAAAATCAAACCTTTCCTCTTTATAATATTAGTATTAGATGACCGTCTAGGTTAAAAAAATGAAACTTCTAAGTTTATACTTATAAGTTCCAAAATTTAAACTTATAGTTTCACTTTCTTATGGTAGAGGTCAACGAATAAACACAGTTCTCATGATGATAACAGCTAACTGTGGCCTATAGATACTACAGATGTTATAGGTGCGTCACTGTCCCGTGGCGGATGTGTTAGGCATATTAAGCTAGTCTACCAGCTACCCTGCTCTTCGGAGCGGAACATGCAAGTCATGATGGAACCCTAACCGGGCAGGTTCCTATAAAACATTTTATTACCAGTGATTTATTAGGTAATGACACTTCCAACTTATGCTTGCCTCTTATGAGATGCTGGATAGAGGCAGACCGTCTATTCTACTCAGCAGACCATGATCACTACGGGTAAACAGTTTACTGGGTTTTATGACTCCTAGTTTCGATATACTGCCAATTGTCTTATCCGATTTAAAATAAAAATTCTGAGATGGTGCTTTTTAAATGTTTTTGTATGATATTGGAAGGCAAAACAAGCAGAAGGATTTCCTGATGGTGAAAATTCATGCCGCCTAGAGACATCAAAGGTGGTAATGGTGCGTTGCCAACCTTAAGCCGGGATGTTAGGCCTCGAGCAAAAGTGAGTTTACCGATCCTACCTATCCCTCGAAACGGAACACCTCAACGGCAGCACTGACATTATGGCGGCAGAAATAGATCAGGCGGTGGTGGCAGCAAGGCAGATGGTCTAATCTGCAAAGAAGCCCGAACCAACATGGGTGATATTATTTATGTTGAATTAATTATATTGACGCCTATGTGGTCTAGCGGTCCAGGTGTTCCATGAGGTCCGGGTTCGAATCCTGGGTCGGGCAACAAATAAAAATTTGAAATAAAAAAAAAAACGTTCGGGATTGGATAAGTGCCTGGCTGGCGATAGGCTATTTGGCCACCTATCACATTGTGGGACTTAGTGTCTTCGGCTAGTCGTGGGTGCCCAGTTTGTGCCTCTGTCTGCCTCTTCGGGGACATGGGCGTGAAGATTCTTGAATATAATTGACCGCCTAGTTTATCATGGGTTAATGTTCACGCCTAATGTCACTGATCTAGACAATTGTTTAATCAACAACTGTACTTATTCTGGGTCTGCATTTGGTTTGTTATTTATTTAAGTATTTTTACCTATGATTTTTACATAGTATTTATTACAAAAAAAAATTCTTTGTTCCAACGCCTGTAGCACTAAAATATAATTTGTTTACTTTGAGGTTACTCCTATTACTTCGTGGTAAAAAAATTCCTTGAGTTATTTGTCCAGGGACATTTTTTTTATTATATGTATAATGAAATAAAATCAAAACCATTATTTTCAGGTGAGACATTGATAATGTAATAGTTTGAGAAAATATATGATTTAAATTACATAAATACGGACAATTTAATAGCAATTATATTTATTATGACAATGCAAAATTACATGTACTAGTGGTCGCCCATTGGTCGAAATTCGACCCTACCAAATTTTAATGTCTTTTTGATAAGAGCGCCATCTTTATTTTTTCAAGACCAACTACTTTGTTTCCAACCTTTATGAATAGTTTGTGCGGCATCTGTGATTTTTTTATTGTTATCATCACTATATTTGTGTGTCAGATGCATGGTAGTATGTGTCATGTTTTAATTTTTTGATTCAATTCATTAATTTAATATACTATTGAAAAAATATTAGCGTTTTGCACTTCTACACATAAACTATAAGTATGCCAAATTTCATACTCCTCCTTCCGCGCATAATTCGTAAAAAGGGGTCCAAAGTTTTTGCTTTACGTGTTAATTATTCATATTATGATTTTTCCATTTGAAGGATACTGGATAGGAGTTGAACTTAAATTTATAACTCTTAAAATAAAACAAAACAAATTTCTATGATTGTTTCTTATTTAAATTACAAAATTATTAATTAACATTACAAGTTACTGATTAATGTAGAAGTATTTGCATTTGTGCCAACTGACTGTAGGTGTCTCCCGGCATTCTGTAGGAAATATTACCAGCGAATGTATTTAGGATATCCGCCTGTTCTCGTAACCATTCCAATTGCTGTAACAAAAGATATTTCAGTTTAATTTTTTTTTTTAAGTCTTATAATAATTGTAAACAGGTTTTTATTAAGTTTTTGGACAAATAAAAGGACATTTGACAAATGTCAATCTCCGTACATATACTTGTCAAAACGAAACACAACAAAACATTATTTTGACAATAGTACAATAAAATATATCTAGTATTTTAACACTTGAACTGTCCATACATTATATATAATGCACTGGGTAGCTGGCTTGACACGTCCGGGCATAACACGAAATGCATTGTCTGTTTATCGCGTAAGACTATAACATCGATTTTCCTAAAAATAAAGATTTTGTGACATAACTTAGCCTTCATCCGTTCACGATAATTATGTTGTGATATTATGATCAACGCGTTATACCTACTATACAGTGCATTTCATGTTATGCACGGACGTGTCAAGCCAGTTACCTAGTGCATTATATGTAATGCATGAACAGTTCTTCTTCTTCTTTTATAAGTATGGCTTTCGATCGTTTTTCACGACTACTTTGCCAATGTTAAGTTAGTTAATTCTTATACAATATACAGTCATTAGTCACTATATACAAAGTCATGTCAGGTCAGGGTCTTGAGTAAAGCGGTGGCTTCGTTACTCAAGCTCATCTAGGAGATTTGATGGCAGCGAGGAAATAGACGATACACTAATTTTTTCATGATTATTTCATTTTTGCACCTTCACTGAACAAAATTAATCTAATTCCCACCTAAATTAACCAATTTCACTAAATATAAACACGAAATTCAATAATAATGAAAAAATTACGATCACCTTCCATACGACCATTTCAAGCTGCGGCGTTGCGCCATCAGTATGTTGGTGTGGTGTAGTATATGTGTGGGGGGGCGGTACCTTGTCAGCGGTGTGAGGGGAGGGCGGCGTGGGCAAGCGGCGGCGTTGCGCCAGCAGTA
>NJDC01003111.1:75560-86408 GCA_002245475.1 Calephelis virginiensis
ATTAAACAATATTCTCAATCTCAGAAATATTTTTTTTCAGTGTGAGCACCATTATGTTTATAAAAGGTGTTCCTCGCGTTTTAACTTTTAACCGCCATGTTAAAACAAAAAAATACACAAAAAAAGCAAAGCAGGCTTAGATTTATTGATACCCGAGGTAGATTTCGTCGTCTATCTAGTAATAAAATGTGATTTTTTTTTAATGCGTGTTGAAGGGTTTATATCCTAAACTAGCTTTTAGGTCGCCGCTTAGTTCCTATTTAAAACCCGGTTCCTATATTCAAGAAACGAGTCGTTTTGCTGACGAAAGCTAGCTTTTTTACGAATAGTAAAAAATCTAACTACGGTCGTTCGTTATTGATTGTTGACTCTAAACGTTTTGTGTAACTATGATCAACGCTTCGTTAGTATTAGTCAAAATACCAATGATTATTCTAAAGGATTACCGATCGTTGCTTATAGCAACCGGGCTTTAGTCGTTAAAAAAGTATCCAATGTTACTTTTGATACCTCCAAGAATATTTAATGATGGTGATGAGTTTTGTTACACTTTCACGCGAAAACTACTTGACAAGTAGTTTACGCGGGATAGTCTAATAAACAAATGTTCGCATTTTACAAATTAGTAGGGATTATTGGTAGCCTAATTAATTACTGCTGATAAGACATACATAATTAATTAATTTGTCCTTCACTCATTGACTTAAAATTTAAGTTGATTGAATGTTGACTGACTTGCGTATCTTCAGAGACCAGAGTCCAGTTTTACGCGTACTAGTTAGAAGCCTACTTACTTAATATTACCAGCGTGTTTAACATAAGTTTTCTTTTCTTTTTTGGCAATAGCATTAGCATTTGCCATTAGTCAAGCCAAAGTTTGCATCAAGTTACCTGATTTAACAAAATCGAGCTTAAACTATTCAAAATCAGTTATTAGTCGACAAAGAGTCTTGTGTGGATCTTGAGTAAAGCGGTGGCCTCATGCACTATCACTGAACTAAATACCATCAAAATGGACTAATTTCACTCAAAATAAACACGAAACTCGATAATTAGGAAAAGCTTCGACTATCAGATTTTTTCTCTCGATGGCGCCAAAGCCGTTAACATTAGTTACTTAATATAAATCAAGCTTAAGGCCTAGTCCGCGCTGTAAATTTTTTCTCGCAATTCTGTACCATATTTATTGAAAAATGAATGCGGCACGGATTTATTTTTCAATAAGTACGGTAAATTAAATTTGCAAAAAACCGCGCGGTAAAAATTCACAGTGGACTGGCCCTAAATTTATTACATTTTTATTATAAACAATCTTATTTTGTGTCAATCATTAAAAAGCTTACAAACTTTCTTTATAGAATTTATACTTGTGTACATACTTTTTGAATATTATTACTTGTACTTTTCCAGGACATTTTATTTCATACTTGATATAACACTAACCGGCTAAGCTAACCGGTTTCACTTTTTAAGTTTTGTGGTTATTAAGCTTTTCAAGTTTTTTTTTTTGCTTAAGTGCAGTACACTATATTATACACTTAATCTGTGAAATACCGCAAAAGTATAAGTTTTTTTTTGCTTAAGTGCAGTACACTTTATTTTACACTTAATCTGTGAAATACCGCAAAAGTATAAGTGTTATTTTAAAAGTATGTAAACCTTCTTTAGCTTTCTACCAAAAGTGTTTACATATCAATAAGCTTACCTTAAAAAGAAGTAGTAATTGAGAGCATCAGAAGGGTCGGTGAGTTCAAATTTCCTAACATAAAGTAGTATTAATCTTGCTAAATTCAATCTCCGGAGGGGGATGGGGTCATCTGTGTCCACGGATACTGTAAAATAAAAATTACTTAAATATGTATGTCATAATAAATGAATGAATGAATGAATGAACTCTTTAATGTGCACAATTAAACTTACAACAAAATAAATACAATTAAGTATTATCAACAGCATACGATTATAGTTTGTAGTACACAAAAGGCGGTCTTATCGCGAAACAAAGCGATATCTATTAGACAACCTTTGTATATCATATATTGTCCACCTAGTGAACTGACGGTCTGGTCCAAGTAGCGGGAAGTCCCTGAATACAAGCAGCTGGTGACCGTGACTTGTGGCGCTCTTTGGGGGAAACCTATGTCCAGCAGTGGACGTCCTCCGGCTGATGACAATGATGACGATTATATATTGTACTTCAAACTACAAATTTTGTAGAATAGGTATAAAGGCATAGCGTCATTAGATTGTGTATTTATTTGTTAAGCTAAACTACATTTTTACAAGAGCCTAACGCAATAATTTAACCAAAACAACAACTAATAAAACAACAGTGATTTATACAAAAACGTAAATATAATCATTTGAGAATGTCAAATATTACCAGAAATTTAAAATAAACTCTTGTACTTTTCCAGAATCTATATACATAAAAATCAATAAAATGCCACTTTTCGTTGTAGTTTTACAACTGAGAACGGGCTCACCTATTCAAACCAAATGTTTAGGCTTTTTTCGGACTATTTAGTAGATGGTTTGTGTGAAGTTTGCATAAAATCGGTCGAGCACTATCATTTATCACATTTTTTGTAACAAATGAATTCAATAAATGGCGGATCATTTTGTTATTGGGTATTATTTAGTCAAATTGAAACTTTTTTCAGATAGGGATTGTGATGTCGCATTGAAACTTTTTTCAGTTGTTTTTTGTTTTTTTGGTTTTTATGATATGACGCTTGTGGTGTGAATTTGGAGGAATCATGTTTTTCACATGGTCAACTTTACGTTTCCTGAATGAATGAATTTGATGTTCCAATATATTTTTTAATGTTTCAATTTATACGTAGCGAAGCACGTACCGGGCCGCTAGTATACCATATTTACTACATTATATTACACATTAGCCATCCGGTTTTACTTTTCACTGCATCATCAGGGCTTTATAAATAAAGATAAATAAGTTTATTTTATTTTATCGTTCAGTATTTGGTTGTTAGTTATAGCATTTAACTTTAATATTTACTAGCCGACCCGACGAAAATCGTATCGCTTGATATTAACAGCTACCAGCAGTTTGTATATTTTTTTATATAAGAGGCAAACGAGCGTATAAGGTCAGCTGATAGAAAGTGATCATCGCCGCCCACGGACACGGCAACACCAGGAATATCACAAATGCGTTGGCGATCTTTAACTATTTTGTATGGACAAAATTGAAGTGTGGGTTTTCCTACTTTCCCTGCAATTTTCCCGGTTTTTTTTCTTCATACAATCTTTCTCATGACAATAACCAATACAACAAAAAAATGTTAGCAAATTTCGCTAACCGATTGCATCCGTTCATATAAAGATTTCAATACCAAATCTGACATTCATCGTGTATTTGTTTGCTATCTCTGCGTAAGTATATAAAATACAACAAAGTTTCGCACACGCACGCAGAAGCACGCACTTAGACGTACGCTGGTGCGTATACACGCACACATAATATTTTCAGAATTTTCATAAGAAATATGTTTGTAAAAAAACTCTTACACAATGGAGCTTGCACATTGCGAGGGGTGCCCAGCATATACGCATCATGTAGTGCCAATGCCATGTGGACTCCATGCACTTGGTACCTGAAATTATTACCAACGGATTAATATAAACACATTATATTCATACCATAAAAATGTGAATACTGTGTATGTAGGAAAAAATAGTTACAAATAGATCGGATGTCTGTCTTTTTTCCTGAAATAAAAATGCAATAAAAACTTCCAATATAACTGGAAATTTGTTAAAACAACCACCTAATCTCTTGGGTATTTCACCCAATAGGAGTTTTACATGTTTTTTTTACAAAAATTCAGGAAACATAAAAATCGTCAAAATACTCAACTAAAAATATCGAAAACAATTGAATATTGAATGGCAATTCGAGTTTTTGACTTTTCTTAAAAGCAGAAATGATAATAATAAATGATTTAGTTTTTTTATTGATTTTGATAATTAATACGCTTCTCGAATATTTTTAGGATTCTCGCGAAGTCCTTTTCATTCCTAAACTCTATAAAATAACTGTGGTGGAGTCGAGACTTGTGAACACATAAGGTTTCTTTTCGTAATCCTTTTCTGTTCGATCCAAATTGCGATTCCTCTTTTACTTTCAATCCCATCTAGGGTTGAGATTCAAGCTATACAGAGATCTGCGCGAAAATGTTGCTCCTAAGTTAAGAAATAATCTCAAATATTCCTACCTGGGAATCCTCGATAAAAACTCTATGGCTGGTTCAAATTGTCCTGTCAGTGTAAGTACTTGGAAATACACTAAGGGCTTCTCGTGTGCATGATAATGTGTTTCTCCTGCAATATACAATACACATTAAACTATTATTAATAAAGGACATTAAACTAATAATAATAATAAACTATGAATATTAATACACTATAATGATGGGCTGTTATTTTTAAGTTATACTTCTTAAGACGCGTTATGAAAAACTGATAAGAGAGTGAAATGTTAAGACCCGTCACACAAAAGTCACAGAAATTTTATGATGCGCGCGCATCTGTTACACAAAAGTATAATTCATTCACACATGTGATTTTTTTATTATTTTATGAAGCTGCAAATCTTCACGCTCATATCCCTGAAGAGGTAGGAAGAGGCACAACCAGGGCACCCACGACTAGCCGAAGACATTAATTCCCACAATGTGATAGGTGGCAAGCCTATCGCCGACCGGGCACATATCCAATCCCGAGCGACATTTTTTTTATTAGAAAATTGGAAAACCAAATTTCCTTTTTATTGCCCGACCCTTGATTCGAACCCGGCATCTCATGCAGTCAAGTCCAACACCTAAACCGCTAGATCACAGAGGCGATAATAAATAAGCTGGTTTGACATTATAAAAAAGGAAAATTCATTTGCGTTATAATTGATCAAGCATTACGTATATTGTCATCAGTTTTATTTTCTCTTAAACTAAAATCGATTGTTTGCCTCTTTTACGTTTCATCAAATTTCGAATAATTATGAAATATCTACACTAAAAACATTATTTATACACACCATATTCTTCCAAAATAATTTTCTGCAAGTCTGAATATGTTAATGTTTCATTTTCACTGTTGGTTTTGGTTTTAATAAGTGACAGTTTCAACCACAAATAATCATCAGCAGTTCGGGCCACTTCAGAATGCTCATCGCTCACATCACAACCTCCGATGACACAGTATACCTGCAGACATCAAGCATGAAGGATTTTCAGCGTCATATTTACGACTTCATCACCCGCTGTTTGTTATATAATATTATGTCTTCAAGCCCATTTCCACGTAGGGATAGGCAGAGGCACAACCAAGACAGCCATGACTAGCCGAAGATACTAAGTCCTACATTGTGTTAAGTAGCAAGTCTATCACCAACCGTGCACACATACAATTTCATAATTAAATTTGTTTTCATAATTCAGGGTTCTTTTCGTATTACTTTCATTCGAACAGTAGAAATGAATGTTTATTGAACAACTTATATTTTAAATCGCAAATACGAACATAATAGCTGTACTGTTATTTTTTTTAATATTTCATGATCTTGTTAACACCTTTTTTACAGGGTTCGAAAGTAAAAACAAATCTTATCTTGCACACTATATTGAAAATTTGTTAGCATTAGTCGAGTAGCAAAGTTTTTTTTTTCATTGCAAATGTTTTAAAAAATATTTTTCATTGATTATTATTACGAATGAATTAAACAAAAGAGGTTCATTCAATGGTTTCGTAATGTTTGATTTTTTTATGTCTGCGAGTAAGCATAAGGCTCTCCTGATGGCCTATTAAACGTGGCCTATTGTCTATCGACACCATAGATGTTATAGGTGTGACGCTGTTCCTTGGCCTTTTAGCAGTTAGGCCTATTGTGCAAGTCTACCTGCTAACCTCCTTCAATCCTGAACATGACAGAGTAATTATCGCCTATCCTAATTACTTTTTACTACTTGACCGTATAGTGATCAATAGGGCTCACCAACATTTTTGTCATTGCAAGACCACCAGTGGTTTTGTTGGTAATGATTTATATTTAAACCTAAGCTTCTAAGAGGCAGATGCTACACACCGGACCCAGACCAATTTAAGGGAAAGTTTATGTTATATATAAAGTAAAATAATTCATACAGCTCTTTTGTACGGATCCGTTGAGTTTCGAACTTGTATTCTATATTGGAAGTTAATGGCAGTTTGTAACTTTTCACTGAGAGCCTTCTCCGGGTTCTGTATGTGCTCTTCTAAAGCAGCTACAAATTCTTCATGATCTCGTCTGTAATAAAACAAACTTATCAAAAAACACATTTTATTGAATCGGGTGTTATTTTGCGGAAATCCATTATAACAGATGTAAAATAAGCCTTTATTTTGCTAATTCCTGAGGATGCCTTGATGTAGAGGCGAAATGTACGTCGAGTGCGATTTGGTGTTCTCTGTGGTGAGTGCTTTGACAAAATTGGCGAAAGACGTGACAAGTGGTGTCCCGTGACCCGTGTTCGGACTTTATTTGAGATCAGGGGGGTGACTATGTAACTCAGTTACCAACTCAAAATGGATGAGTGTACATCGAATCGCTGTCATATGACGTGTTTTGTATTTGCTATATCCAGTGACCAACAGAAATACAATAGAGATAGCAAACACATATGACGTCATTCGTTATACACTTTTACAGTTTGAGTTGACAACTGAGATACATAATCACCCCCCTGGTCGCGGAGGTGGGAACGTAAGTTAGGCTTGTCACATTCTGTGTCATTTAGAGGATTATTTGCCACAACAGTTTCATTGCTTACGCGGAATTAGCAAAATAAAGGCTTATTTTAAATCTGTACTTTATAAGCATTATTATTGAAAAATATTAGTGTAGCCTCTAAAGTTTTGGCATCATGTATTAATATATAGATGTATTACATAGTATGAATCTTAATAACGGCATCTTGTCTGTGTGTGAGTGTAAATTTTTTCGAGAATCGCAATCTGTACGTCAAGATCGGTCACATCATAGCACCCGCAATGCTCTTTGCTTATAGAAGCAATATCATAGTATAGTACTATATCATATATAAAGACGTCTACTCTTTTTCGCACGCGGACAATAAATAAACAAGTCGAACAATAAAACCGAGAGTGATGACTAGAGTCCCCGACACCAGCCTGTTTGTCAATGTGTCAACCCCAAGGGAATTGGCGTGAAGATATGTATTTGTTTATTTGAATATGAACTGAATTATACGAATGAATGCTCTTTGGCATTTTTTCGGCTATAATAAAAACTTACCCAGCTTTTTTCAAGCAGTGTAACGCAGCACTAGCATCTCCACTCCTCAGACAATAATACACCATTGGCCATAATGGACATTCTTCAATCACACCATCTGTCAGACCTTGAACGGTTTGCCCCTGCAGTCTCAGTCCAACGAACCCCTTCACCAATGGGAATGTACCAGGTTCACCACCTCTTAAGGCAGCTGTAGGATTTGCTCGAACTACGTCACTCATATACTGCTTATACCTGATAATGTAAAAATATTTTTTCTATATGTACATATGAAAAACGCTAGCACTATTTCATATATAGTCATCAGTGTTTTTCATATATAATATAAATTTGGTGTCGTGGGACACCAGGTACGAATGTTCCTTCGGCTAATGTAGAATCGACACAATTCGTGAGTATATACTATGCATTGGCAGGGAGGAGTAAGGGAGAAAGAGAAAGGTATAACTACTCGATTGTGTATTTGTCGCACAGCAACTGTCGCGCTGCGCACATATTTTGACGATTTGCTTCCACGGTTTTTTCTTACGGTTTTACTATCACATTTTTTTCAGTTCGGTCGTGCAGCAAAATCCCTATCTCCTCCAAGCCTGCCGTAAGGAATTCGATCCAAAAAAAACCTAATGAGGTTTCACCAAGTGCCAAGGATGAAAACAATTCAACACTAAATAAAACATTTACCTATTCTCAATTTTGGAATTTGTAACCAAACTTTTGTACTACACTTGGTCTATCTTTGTCATCTACATTTTTTTGCATTCAAGTTGAGAGTAAAGAAGGTGTTCATAGCATTGCAAATTGCATGCATCCAAAACATTTAGTTTTTTAGTCTAATCGGGATGGAATAAGCAAACATTTATTTCATATAACTCTTAAAAAAAGAGAACAAAAATATACCTTTTCTCTAAGTACTTTTTCCCTTGTAAAATCAGACACTGTTGCATGGTAGAGTTTCCTCTGGCCTTAAGTGGATCTTCTTCTCTAACAAGAACAGGAACGTTAACCATTGTCTTTATGATCTCCCACATTTCCTTGACTTTCTGTGAAAATATATTTTAAGCCTAAATAATTTTTCCCCCTAAGTGATCTAAAGTAAAAACGAAATTAGTCATCTATTCTATGTAAAATATAATGAGTAATTAATTCTTCTGATATATAAAATTCTCGTGTCACAGTGAGTGTGTTTAAACTCCTCCGAAATGGCTTGACCGATTTTGTGAAATTTTGTGTTTCATACCCCTAAGTGATAAGACTCACAACAATTTTTTTTTTATTAAAATCACATTAAAAATATACCAGAACATTTTTTATTCTGTTATAACAAGTTTTGTTATGAGAAACTAAATTTTAATATATATCATGGTATTTGTACACAATGGCCTTCTATACTACTCAACCAAATTAACAGAACATGTGCTGTTTGATCCAACTTGAAAGATAGGATAGATTACATCTCAATTTATAGCGAGTGTAGCCAGAGGTAATAGCTGGTAGTAATATATGAAACAACTTACAGGATCTGTGAATTCATCAGCAACTTGTGCAAACTTTTGATGTAGCGCAACTCGTGATTTTGCTCCTTGCAATATAAGTTTATTGTACTGTTGCACTTGTTTAGCATATGCAGCTTCAATATTATCTAACATTGAATGGCCAAACTTCTTTGGAGTGTCAGCTATACTTGGTGGTTCAGGAATCCTTTTCAAATCCAGCCAGTTTTGAGAAGGACCAATCATAGCATTCATTAATTTTATTTTTTCTTTATTCCATTCTGACAGCATATGCTCCCACTTTTGATCTTCTGTTGTTTGTAAGGACTGTAAAATATGGAATTACTTATCCCTAACTTAAACTGTGCAAGCAGTATTTCCCTGGTCTTATAATCTCTTACATGAACTTACCCTCTTACTATCTTACTAGTTTACAAAGACTTAAACAGAAGACTCTTTGGTCATACAATTTATTATCTTTCAATAGACCCATATGGACAATGTGTAACTAAGGTCAAAGTTTTCCCAAGAAAAAAATTGAAGGAAATGAAAATTTTAACTGTAATATCCCAGTATATCTGAAAATTTAGTACATGTTCACAAGAACATAACTTCATTTTAAAACAATAGTACAATGGCTGTGTTCATACGAGGAATATAAATAATCTTGCTGTGCATATCTTGTCTCCACAGAGTACGTCAATCTGTAATGGGCCAATGTATATTATGTTCTTACAATCAACTTGTCGATTTCATGAAAGACATAACACTAAATAATTTCAAAAAATGCATCAAATTGAAAAAGATTAAATAGTATTGCTGAATATTTAGCAGATAAGAGAGCTTGGGATTAATTGGTCCTCATACGGTTAAGCGGTTACAAATAATTGATATTGGGGGGTTTGGTCTATATAAGGCGCAATCGAGGCGGCGGCAAATCACTCGTGTGTCGTCGTTTGTACGGTGCGGTCCAATTCCTGAGGATGCCTCGGTGTAGAGGCGAAACGTACGTCGAGTGCGATTTGGTGTTCTCTGTGGTGAGTGCTTCGACAAAGTTGGCGAAGGACGTGACAAGTGGTTTTGTTTCCCGTGTTCGGACTCTATTTGTGATCTGGTCGCGGAGGTGGGAGGTGGGAACTTTAGGTAGGGTTGTCACATGTAAAGAACGTGACAATTTATATTGTTTCCCGAGCTCTTCCTATAGTCGTGTTCTGGTCGCGGAGGTGGGTGGTGGGAACGTCAGTTAGGCTTGTCACATTTTGTGTCGTTTGGAGGATTATTTGCCACAACGGTTACACTGCTTACGCGGAATTAGCAAAATAAAGGCTTATTTTACACCTCATACCAATCTTTAACAAATATAATGTAATAATACTTTGATTGTTATAATATGTATACACAATTCTAGATCTTTTAGATTTGGTGGTATATTTTGGTATTACACAAAGACATCATAAGTGCCTTTTGTATGGTCTATATAAAATAAACAATTTTCTTACTTTATTTAAACAGTATCTAGATTATCCAAAGTAAGGATATTATAAGAATGTTTTATCAAAACCAGTAGTAGTAGTTGCAATTAACCAAAATAGTAAATCTAAACAAAAACCTTCTAATTTAGGTACATGCATCATAGTTCATAGTTGTGATTTCTTGTAGACTAACTTCCATTACTATAATAGTTATAATTAGAAAATATAAATAAACTGACATTTTTGTTTACTTCATCAATTAACGACAATATTGCATTTTCTCTTTCATTTTTAAGAAAACTTTCAATATCCGAGTCTGCTATGGGCTGAAGTGGTTCAAATGTTCTTTTGGAGGACAATGTTTCTAGCTTTTGTGAGATCTGTTGTAAATCGATTCCTTTGGATCCAAATAATAGGTGCCTAAACAAAAAAAAAAGATATGTGACATACAAAATAACTGAGATGTTATTTGATAATATCAATTTATAGAAATTCTTTTAAAAAATTGAATTACAAAAAAAAAAACAAGATAACTGCATATAAAATACCTAATAGGTTAAATCTTCTATTT
>NJDC01003112.1:0-22139 GCA_002245475.1 Calephelis virginiensis
TAGGGGTTGAAAGTTAGTATTGAAGACCGTCATTTTTTTAAGCTAGAAATATGAAATTTTTTTTGGCCTCTGTGGTCTAGCGGTCCGGGTGTTGGACTTGACTGCGTGAGGTCCCGGGTTCGAATCCCGGGTCGGCCAACAAAAAGAAAATTGGATTTTTCCAATTTTCTAATTAAAAAAAATGTTGGCCGGGATTGGAAATGTACCCGGTTGGCGATAGACTTGCCGCCTATCACATTGTGGGACTCAGTGTCTTCGGCTAGTCGTGGGTGCCTTGGTTGTACCTCAGCCTACCGCTTCGGGGATATGGGCGTGATGATACTTTTACTTTTTTTAATTTTTTTTTATTTTTGACCTACTTATTAAAAATAAGTAGATATCTATTTAAGCGTTCTATCTATTTAAATAAGTTTGTTTCATCAAGTTTAAAAGTTAAAGTTGATTTCATATACTTTGTAACTTTCAACCCATATTTCACTTAAGGGTTGAAACTTTGTATAAAAGTCCTTATTAATGGGCTATAATCAGTAAATATATTAACTGCCACTCGCGCAAAGCCGTGTGTAAGAGCTAGTTGTAAATAAGTTTATTTTGGTATTAAAGTATTTTGAAATAAACTAACTGGAAAATGTTACTTATCTCAAAAAGTGTTTCTGAATTCCGCGCCTTTTGTAAATTTGTATATTTATTGTTTTATAAAAAAGACACTTAAACAAAACTCAGTAGACATTTTGTTTCATCTGATTTCCTCGGATTACAAGAATTCAATGTACTTCTTCAAAAAGCAGCAAATGGAAATGGACCATTAAAATTTGGATTCATACGTACTGTGACGCTATAGTCACAGTATCTAGATGTTTTATTTGTTTAAATTACAAAACATGTTTGTAACCTCGTGTCGGTCCTTGTTCGTTGAAAGTAGGCCTCTCTACCAAGCAGCTCGTAAGGTAAGCACAGGTTAAACAAAGAGATCGCTTATCTATTTCTGATCTTCTATCTATCTTCGCCATATTGAATTTGTCGTGTTCCGGCCCAGAGGCTAGGCTAGCCGGTAGACTTGCACAATAGGCTAAACCCATACTGGGCCCTTTGCTGGAGGGCAACGAATAGAGCTTCGGTATTCTTTGTTGTAAACTGACTAAAAGGGGCGTTGGAGCTGTCAACTGAACGAGGGGTCTCTTGGTTCAAAAAGTAGCCCAGAATTTAAAGCACCATGGCATAGTGTGATACCATCTTACTGTCGCCAAAGAGATGGCATAAGAAAACATAGTTTTTTACTAGATGAGCCCGCGGACAGATCTGAGATTCTTCGGATCCTGCATTCACTTGATACGTTCACAATGGTTTCTTCTTCAACCGAAAGAGTCGGGTATCCATGAGAAATTACACTCGTTTGAAAAAACATCCGTGACCCGGTCGCACGATAGCAACGCACCTATACCATCTATTGTGTTTATAGGCCACGGTTGTCTCTTACCATCAACGGAGCTGAGTGCTTATTAGCTAAACTCTCACTTTAAAAATTGCTATCTTTGAATTAGATTGTGATTAATTGCACTAAAAATTAATTACTTCCGTGTTTTTAAGAGTCAGTACCGTTTTCATCTTCTCTTCATTGGTAAGATCTACTTTAAAAGATAATGATTCTTATCATAAAACAATTCTTAAAACAAATTAAGTGAAGTGAACAATTAACGAAAGTTAAAATTATATAAGTAACCAATTTTCCTACCTTCATTAAAATTCGGTCAGCTTTACATGATATAATCTTCTGTCACATCAAAGCCTGGATTGTGAATGGAAATCCAAATCCAAACATTTGTGACTAAAGATTGGTTGTATTATGTCATTTTCTACGTAATAAGCCAATATTATTACTGTCATAACATAAGGCGCACGAGTCCTAAATAATTTGTACTTCGACTTTAAAGTTTAGAAACTGGAACAAGGCGGATTGCACAACCTCAAACAGCTATTAGGGTATAGGACCAGCTCAGCCTTGATTCAGCGCCTGTTACTTAATTATTATGCCAGCCGAATTTGATACATTTAGGTATCTATAAATTTTTGTTTAGGACTTATTCAAGTTAACGTTTGCTCCCATTCAAACAACTATTACGCAAGATAAAGATAAATTTATAGATAAACTTAACCGTTTTCTGGTCTAATAAATGAATGACAGATGTTAAATAACACAAGGTTGGTGGATATTAGGAATTCTAAGATGAAAAATATATGAAAGAGCAGTTGTACCTAATCTAGTTTGTGATAAACAAAATCGTGTCTTATTAAGAAAACAAGTATTACTCATGTAAGCCTAGTCTAATTTGGGTCGCAGTAAATGTAGACCCTTGGATTAGTAAAAGGAATTATACGTAGAAAAGCAGCTTACAAATAAATCATTGGTCTTATTCGTATAAAGGAAACTCAAAGATAGCATAATTTCTAGTAGTTTGTCGACATACAAAAAGTTCTGAAACCCACTATGTTGTTATGAACTAAATGAATGAATTTTATTAAAATGATTGTCTTATATATAAAATTCTCGTGTCACAATGTTCGTCCCCATACTCCTCCGAAACGCTGTGACATATTCTCATTAAATTTTGTGAGCATATTGAGTACGTCTGAGAATCGGCCAACATCTATTTTTCATACCCCTAAGTGACAAGTGTGACTCACCCCATTTTTTTACTAAAACCACATAAAAGAAAGTAGCAGAACAACGCCTGCTGGGTCAGCTAATATTTCAATAAAATTAGGACAGATTTCAATAGAATAGAGTAGTTTAACTACCGGCTTATCCCTTAAACAAAAACGAGCCTCTGTGAATTTTTAGGAAAAAACGAAGTTGGTTTCTGGGTAATTAGGGGTCGCTGATTTAATTTTTGATGAAAAATAAAAAAAGGGGGGAAAAGGGTTTTTTTAGGTGGTAAATATCTTACCATTGTCCACTATCGACTTTTATAATATTACGCTGGTGGTATAACAGTGACCATTATCCGATAAGATTTGAATAAATTTCTATAACAGTTGTTTTCCCTGGACTTGTTGTAATTTAGGTAATACAAAAAATAAAGGTAGATAATTTTTTTAAGCAAAATTTTATAAATAAGCATCTTTTGCCACCCAAAAATACATATTATTTTTTATATTAGTAAATCCAATTTATACTTAGTCACGAATGGACAATGGCAAATTATTTACCACTTGTACTCATAAATTCGCATGATCAAAGAACATGCACACATTACCGGATTTCACAATCTCATGGGTGCAAAACTACAAGAATATAACATAGTTTATGGATCTGTACGCAAAAAATACTTACCAGATTTTTTGTTGAACAAAACTAAATTTTTTTTAGGATTCTCACAACAATTTAAATTTTTTCCACCAAACTGCCGACTGGCTCCCTTTGACATTGACTTTTAAGGACGAGTGACGTTTAGGAGTAAAATGTTGCCAGTAGTTGGATTAAAAAAGACAACGTTTAATATACTATTAAATTCAAGTGCAGCCGGAGCACGAAAAATACTTTTTTAAATAAAAAACTCAAGTGGTAAGCATTCTACCTTTATTTGAATAAGGGTTATTGTACGAGACGACCTTAGTTTTAAAAAGGATGTTAAAACCTTAAAACCACATCTATCGTAGAAAATTACCGTTTCTTCTTAAGTCTTGTGTATTTTTGTCACGTTAATTATGTACAAGTAGGTACGTGCTCGTGTCAAACACTTTTATATTTCATTTAATTTCATTTCATTTGAGCTAAGCAACCGAAAATCTTATGCAAGAGGCATTACTTAGCTCACCCCTATTGATAACAGTATTTTGCTGATATTTTATACGGGTTGTAAGCTTTTTATAATGTGTATTGAGATATTTTTATGCAATTACTAGCTGCCTGCTCCGGCTTCGCTCGGATGGTAGTTTTTTTTATCATAAATTGAGAGTCAAAAAGCTAGACTCGCTTTGCATAATTCTGTGCTTATTCCATCGTTATTGTATGGAAGCGAGAGTTGGGTATGTTAGAAAGAGCATGAAAGTAGGATAAATGCGGTCGAAATGAGAGCACTACGGAAAATCTGTGGTGTAACGCTTGCTGACAGCATTCGTAACAGTGAGATCCGAGAAAGAGTGGGATTGAAAGAAAGTGTTGGTGTTAAAATGCGAAAGGGCATGCTCCGCTGGTTCGGTCACGTGGAAAGAATGACAGATGAAAGATTGACAAAGAAGATATACAATGCGAATGTGGATGGATGTAGGTACCCGGGGAGACCAAGGCTGACATTTCACGATCAGATCAATCGGATATTATCCGAGGTTGGTGTCAAGAGTCTCCGAAACCGGCGTGTTTGTATGAAAAGGGTTATGAATGTGAAGGAAGCAAGACAGGTTTGTCAGGATCGTGAGGTCTGGCACTCGATAATCTCTGCCTACCCCGTAAGGGACTTGGCGTGAAGATATGTATGTATGTGTACTTAAATAGATTGTCCGAAATTTTAGCCCTTTAATATAGTAAAATAAACAACGGTGATAGCATAATGTTAGTGAAATATCTGTAATCATATTAAACATTAAGGTACACTATCCTCCTTAGTGAGCAAAGTTTTAGATGAAGCATATTTTCTAATATTCATGTGCGACAAAGGCATTTATGTCTCAGTTAAGTCTATCTATAGGAGTGATCCGAGACAGTCATTTGTAGTGTAGGTAAGAGGCGCGTCGAGCGCGTCACATCTCTCATGAATATTTAAGCACTCATCAATGTTCCAGCCCAAGATATCGGATTTTCCGCTTGAACAGTGATATTAGGGTATTATGTATGAAATACGTAGTGTGTGGCCCACCTCCTGCGGCTTGCTCAAACTATGAATAAATGAAGTATACTTTCAAGATGGGAACGCTAAAATTTATGTTTTATTTTGCGGTGGCAAAAATGTCTCCGAGTTTTTATCATTGTTTGGAAATATTTATATGTTTATACAGTTTCACAGCTGTTCATAAACTGTTATATGTTTGTTGGAATAAGAATTTTCAAAGTTCGCCCTAAGACTTACTATTTCCAATATCATAATGATTGTGCTTACTGTTGCCGGGTTTAGGTTTAGCAACTTATGCAGCAATATCCCAACGTAAAGTATTTTGGCAACAAAACAGTTTTTATGGTTTCAAGAATTTTAACTTTATTCTTCCTCGCTAGGATGAGTACTACCACTTCTCTATTTCCTGTTCCATAACGACAGTTCTTGCTGTAACAGTAAACAGGGCTGGAAGGTGGAGTAGGCGATAAACTAATACCAGAGACTAAATATCCCAGCCTCCGGTTACACACACTAATACATTTTTTGGTGACTAGACGTAGTGGATTTGTTTCCAGGAAATTCGTCTGCTTTTTTGCCTTTTTTTTGATAATAGGTGGCAAAAAAGCAGACAGATTTCCTGATTGTAAGAAATTCACGCCGCCTAGAGACACCAAAAGTGGTAATGGTGCGTTGCCAACCTGAGGCCAGGACGTTAGGCCTCGAGCAAAAGTAAGTTTACCGGCTACTTTACCCTCCGAACCGGAACACGTCAACAGCAAGCATTGGACGTTATAGCGGCAGGAATAGGTAAGGCGATGGTATCAATCCGGGCGAGTCGCTGCGAAACTCTACCACCTAGTAGGGTGACGGTAAGCCTAAGCTCGCCTTTTACTAGCTTCCATCTACCCTACTAAGGCAGACGGTCTATTCTGCAAAGGAGCCCGGATCAACACGGGCTTTCCTAGAAAAACAACCTACTGCTTGTACTATAGAAAAGTTTTTGCTTAGGATAAAAAACATAAATAGCTACATATCTAATACAAAATATAGTTAAAGCACCAGTGCTTAGCTTTTAGCATTTATACTAATAAATATATTTCAAACATCATAACCCACATGTGTTTGCATCGTTTAGGCTTTTATATACTAGGGAGATGTTACATGTTAATAAAGTTGATTGTGAATTTAAATGATGTCTTATACATATAAAGATTATAAATAAAGTATAAAGATTATACATATAAAGTCTATTAAAGCATAGCATAACGATCTGAATACGCAGTAAAAATGTTTAACTTTTTTCTCATTTGTTTAAATGGGAAACCGCTGGAAATTTAAAAAAAATATATATACAAAACAATTTAATTTTGCACGTTTTTATGCAATATGTTAAATGCGGAAATTAAACAGTAAAAAAAATAAAATGAAACAGATTTATGAAAGCAGTATTTCTAAAATTATTAATTTGACATTGTTTAAACTTTTATATGCCTTTCTGTAGTATTAGATATTAGCAGTGGACAGGTTATTGAAATTGACTGTTAGTAGTAAAAATCTGTAGTAAAACCTATTATTGTGGCCATTACAGCAGTTTTGTCTTCCTTTTAGTCCCCAACCTTAATTAAAAATACAAAAACAAATAAATAAATATCCCTGGAAAAATCACACAAATTGAATCTAACCCCAAAGTAAGCAAATCATATATGCTTGTGTTATGGGTGTTAGTCAACGATACTAGTACATAGAAATACTTAAATAGATACCAGAATAAATTTAATAAACACCCAGACCCGGAAATGCAGACATCTAAATGTTTATCACACAAATGCCTGCCCCCGTCGGGAATCGAACCCGAGCCTCGCGGTTGGTTGATGTAGTTAGGCGAGTACGCTAGCCACTCGACCAACGAGGCAAAAAGACCTAAGATCCCATCTTCAGTTTAATAATGCAAAATTACCAGTTTTAATATTTTAATAACCTATTCGAAATTGTCTTTTTTCCTTACAATGCTACAAAACTAACTCAAATTATATAAACAACAAAAGTAGGTCAATGTGCCTTTCAATATCAGCTTTTAGCAAATACATTGTCCTTGTATTATGAACTAGCGCATTTCAAAGCTTTCCTTCTAAAGTTATGCCCTTGATATTTTAACTGTTATATAAGGTAAGTTATTGTCGTTTATAATAATTACCTTGTTTGATAACTGATAAATTGCAGTGACAGACTGTAGCATAGTTTAATGTAAATTATGTTTGAAATATCAGTCTGTATGGAACTAAGTAATAAAATATATATTATTAAGATGGTGAAAGTTATTCTGATTTTAGGGATCCATAAAATACTAAGGACTGCATGTGATTTTTACATATATTAAAAAGATTTTGTTTGCAATCGCATAATACGATTCACAAAAACCTGAACTCTCGACACGCAGAACCTACTTATTTTATATAAGCTGCAAAACCAATAATTCAATGGGCTAAAATTCAATACTAACTGTGGGACTACTGTGGCCATCAATTCTTATTAGTTATTTCAAATTACCTGATCAAAATGTATAAAGAGTCCTAATAGCTCTTGTTCAAGTTCAAATTTTTTTTTGCAATTATGTAAGAAATTATTTCATTAATTGCTAGATACTGGAAAACTTTGTCAGATGTTATTAAACTTTCATAAGTTGTAACTACTTTTGTTGTACTATTTTATATGTGATTTTTATCTGATATTTCAATTTTCATTTGCTTCTTGATACATAACAAAGCCTTAGTCATACAAAATTTCGTAGTATGGTCTTGCTTAGTTGGTAGCATTAGTTTATATTTTTATGAAATAACTAATGTCTGGAAATGAAAAGAAATAGTCGATTTCCATCAATCTAGAAAAATCGCCACTGTGGTCTAGCGGTTCAGTTGTTGGACTTGACTACATGAGGTTCCGGGAAAATCACGTAAAAAATTATGTACATATTTTTTAAGAATCGCCTGTTTAGTCTAGCGGTTTGAATCCCGGGTCGGGCAATAAAAGGAAAATTGGGTTTTTCCAATTTTCTAATAAAAAACGTTGATTGGAATTGGATATGTGCCCGTTTGGGGACAGGCATGCCACCTATCACATTGTGGGACTTAGTGTCTTCGGCTAGTCGTGGGTGTCCTGGTTGTGTCTCTTCCTACCTCTTCGGGGTGAAGATATTTTTTTCCATCAATCCAAGATTTTTAATATACATCAGCGTAGTTTTATATCGCTATTTACTGATTTACATCGTGAAGAGAGAATCCATATCACTCTGATTCGATGTAATACAAATCCTTTAATTACCTTTGCTAAATAACCAGGACTAAAATTAAGTATCGTTTTTAGAAGTAACGTATCCTAAGATACCTACCTTAAAGTAAACTTTCAATAACTTCCTTCTAATTTAGCTTTTAAGGTTTAATTTAAAAATATGTGTATTTTTTCAAATAACCGACATATTAAAATCATCGATTATTTTTTTATTTAATACATTATTTAATAGCGGTCCAGCGATCAATTTCTTAAAACGACTTTAAAAAAGAAAAGCTAAAATCATTGTTAGAGTACAAAACATTTGGATAGATAAACGGATGCGTCACCCCTAATTGAGTAATTTGGCTATCTCTGTAAAACAATAACTATATGGTAGTTTACTTATTATTGTTAAAATTTCGTAGTTTAAGCAGATAGTCTAAGTTATCGTACGGCCATTTCTTCACGCTTTTCTATCCAAGGTGCCAGTCATAACATAGTTTTTGACGTTAATTAACCAACAATCATTAAGAACAGTCAATCTTTAGCCGGGGTTTTCTTTTGTGTAGCGAGAAACTTTGCAATTGCTTTACCTAGACCAACGGGAGTTTCCTTAACGTCAGGGAGAATTAAAGCGCTTCATTAAAATCTGCGTTGGGGCATCGACAATAGAACTGAATGCAAAGACCCGGATGCAATTAGTGACGCGGGATTGAGTCTAAATTCCAATCTTTTCACTCCTTAATAATTCTACTATTATACTCTTGAGATTTGCGCTTTTGTGTTTTGGGTGCAGTAAACCCTCTTTCTTCTACATTGTTAAATACGACCATTTTTATGAAGTACTACTATGTGAGTGGTATCCATATTTTTGTGTTTACGGATTGAGCCGCATTTGCTCTTGATTTAATTTAATCTTCAATTTTAACATTGAAATTTGGAACTACATAGCTTGTTTCACAGATTGTAGAATATCTAGACTAATATAATAAACGTAAAAGCACAAAACATACAGAAAGCATAAACAAATCTAAATAAAATTATTTAATTTGCAATTTTCCACGAGCTAGATAGATAGAGCTGGATACATTTGGGAGTTTTAGCTTCCGATAAGTCCAATTCATTCTTAGCGCACTATTTTGCCACTATTTTGTTATGTATACATTTTTTGGCTTAAAATTGCAAATCAATTAATTTTAAACAATAAAGCGTCGCAAACAACTTAAAATAGCAGGTCTTAAAACGAGTGATGAAATGCAAGAGTACACTGAATTATGCAGAATTGTTCAAAGAGAATGCCGTCGCGATAAAAACCGCTTCATAGAGAGCATCTGCAACGAGATCGAACAGCACGCTCATAAGTTTCAGACTGCGGACTTATTTAAGAAAGTGCGTCTGCTTTCTAAGCAGTTCAAGCCCAAATCCCTGGTTGTTGATGATGCGAACGGTTATCCTCTACAAGAGACAACTCAGATCGCGGAGCGATGGCGTGAATACTGTGAGGAACTCTACAAAAGTAACTCTCCACATTACGGGAGCTTTATCAATGTGGCGGACACTGACCTGGAGCCACTTATACTTCGTTCAGAGATCGTCGCAGCCATGTCGTCACTGAAGTTCAGGAAAGCCCCAGGGCCAGATAATATAACAGCTGAAATTCTGCGGGCCACTGGTGATGGTGGAATTGACTTGATACACAGAATATGTGATCTTGTATGGCGCACGGGGAAATGGCCCAACGACTGGACTAAATCGGTTATACTCCCCTTGCACAAGAAAGGCTCGTCCAAGAAGTGTGACAACTATCGCACATTAGCCTTGATTTCACATGCCAGCAAAATCCTCCTCTACATTATTAATAACCGCATCAGACATTTCTTAGACTGGCAGATTCCGCAGGAACAGGCAGGTTTTGTCAAGGGCAGGGGCACGCGGGAACAAATTCTCAACGTTCACCAGCTAGTGGAAAAGTGTTACAAGCTAGATACACCAGTCTTGTTATGCTTTATCGATTTCAGCAAGGCGTTCGGATGTGTAGACTGGACATGCTTATGGAAAGTACTCAGTGAATTTGGAGTCCAGCGTCACCTTATAGCACTATACCAGAGTCTCTAAGTTAGCAATCAGGGAGTGGTCAGAGTTCAGAGTGAGACGTCTAATCCGTTTAAATTCGAGAAAGGTGTACGACAGGGTTGTTTACTATCTCCTATCCTGTTCAATGCTTATGGGGAATACATTGTCAGGCAAACCTGCGAAGACTGGAATGGAGGCGTCACCATCGGTGGCGTTAAGCTCACCAATCTAACATATGCAGATGACACCACTCTCATAGCCGCATCTGAAGCCGAACTCATGGAACTTCTTGGAAAGATGGAAAAGGTCAGCTCTGCTTTGGGTCTCTCAATCAACAGAAGCAAGACAAAGGTCATGATGGTAGATCGATTCGCCAAACAGCAACTCACTGGCGCACTGAACCTCGACCCCGTCGATGATTTCGTTTATTTGGGCTCCAACATAAGCAACACCGGTTCCTGTGAGATCGAGATTCGTCGGCGCATTGGGATGGCTAAGAGCGCTATGTCGCGTCTCGATAAGGTATGGAAGTATCGTAACTTATCTAAGGGTACCAAGCTCAGACTAGTACGTACCCTAGTATTCTCCATTTTCCTCTATGGGGCCGAAACATGGACTCTGAAGAAAGCTGATCGCAACCGCATCGATGCCTTCGAGTTGTGGTGCTGGAAAAGGTTACTGCGGATTCCCTGGACAGCGCGGCGTACCAACGTATCGATACTGAAGGAGTTGGAAATCACAACTAGACTCTCAACCATATGTGTACGTCGAGTCCTTGAGTACTTCGGACATATAGCCAGAAATAATGGGGACAACCTCGAGAAGCTCTTGGTAATGGGCAAAAACGAAGGAAAGAGGCCTCGTGGCCGTGGTCCAATACGCTGGTCAGACCAAATCCGAGCAACGCTTGAAACCAGCCTCCATGACGCGATACACGATGCTGAAGACAGGCCGATATGGCGGAAGATTATCCGTGATAAAATTCTACCTACGGGAGGTCACGACCCTCAGGATTGAGGAATGCGACACAAGGAGGAGGAAATAATTTTATTTAGATTATGTATGGATTTCCGCAAAGTAACGCCTTCATCTATTAATACAGAAAGCAATCTACATACAAAATGACACTACTCACGGACACCATATTTTGAACTAATGTAGATCACTTCGAGCGCCAGTGACATCCGTATGTACTTATGAGAATTTTTTGTGTAAAAAAATAACAACACAAAAACTACACTACTGTAGAACAACAAAACAATTTAAAAGATACAGGTATCTTCACCCTAAATGACCCTTGTTTGGTAGGCAGAAAATATCGAGTGCCAAATGGCACAATTCCTATTTCCAGCAGAGCTATCTAGCTGATCTTACTTTCATCACTCTTTTTTTTAATAAACACGCCAGTCTTGGAGGCATTAGCAAGTCATTTGTTGAAGACAAGCATTTATTATTTTTGTACAGAATTGGAACAACAAAAAAAGTTAAATATTATATAGCGAAATATATACATATACAGCGAAATATCGTATTTTAGGCTTCCAGTTGTAAGTACCTTAGTGCTTGACTAGCCGTTAGAGAGAACACAATGTTATAGTCTAATAAACTTTTTTTCAAAAACGCTTAAACACTAATATATAAACTTAACACAATCAAGTTTATTTTAGCTGCTGGAGGAGTTTGTTTTATTTCAACTTTTGACATCCAAAGATTGAGGGTAGTAATTAACGGTACCTAGTGTTAAACATAAACTTTAAACAAAATAGTTTGTAATAAGTAATGAAACTTATAATAAATTTAAATAAGTAATCGATTCCATTAAAAAATATATTGGCCATAAATGTTACAGGTGCGTCACTGTCCTATGGCCAGAATGTCACGCCTATTGTGCAAGTCTACCAGGTACCCTACTCTCGAAACCGGAACATAACAAGAGTCATTATGGTGGCAGGAAGAGTTAAGGAGGTGGATCCCTACCCGGGCAAATTGCTGCACAGTACTCTACCACCAGTGGTCTCGTTGGTATTGACCAATAACTTATGCTTGCCACTTACGAGCTGTAAAATTTCTTTAAATATATAGCACTAGCTGCTACCTGCGGCTTCGCCCGCGTTTTCACAGAAACCCGGTGTGCGATCGGGATTAAAAATAGCCTATATGTTAATCCAGGTCACAATCTATATGTCTTCCAAATTTCAGACAAATCCGTTCAGCCATTCGAGCGTGATAGAGTAACAAACATCCATACATACATACTTACAAACTTTCGCATTTATAATATTAATAGGATTTATTTCAATGTTAAAATGTTAGTACACCACAAAATAAGTATTGTTACATATTTTATTTGATATTTTTCGTCATCGGCGCTTAGTAAAACTTTCAAATATTCATATCTTTAAATGAAGAAACACTTGTACTGTTTTACGAATCATTTATAATTTATTATTTTGGAAATAGCCTTCCGGTTTTGCTTATAACAGCATAATCAGGGCTAAAACTAACCCCACCGAGGGTCCGAGTCTTGTCGTGGCGGGGGGGGCTGAGTAACTGGGGTCGAGCCGGGACCCCGGTGAAACCAATACGGACCAGGGAGCGCGCTCCTCACTACCCCTCTGTGCCCAAGAGGGGACACGAGGAGCGCACACAGGGTGGTAGGATGGCGGCAGTTTGGCCCGCGGAGAAGAGGGGCGGGCTTTCCATCTAGCCCGCCCGGTCGAGATAGGGTTGCGGCAGGTGCGGGGGTGCCTGTCGCCACTGGAACCCCCGAAGCACCATTTCAGACGGTAAGCGGCCCCTGTTGAGTGGGGCTGCCAGAAGGGGATCATCGGATCCAGCGCCGCCGGGGCAGTGGAAGTGTGCCAAATCATCCCCACAGCCCCGGTACCTGGCGAAGGGGAGGACACCGTGGGGTTTTAGTCAGTAGGAGTCTGACGTAACCCGCCACTTCCCCCGAAAGTGGCTGGTATCCATGATGGATTTCCCCACGATAAAAAAAGGGCTAAAACTATAAGTTTAAACAAGTATTGCTTCATTTAAAGATATGAATAAAATGTTTTTGTAACAACGTTTTACTACACGTAAATAATTTTAATTTCATTCCATTTTATTAAAACATTGAAGTTAACATTAGTTTATATTTCCATTATACTTGGTTGATTCTCAACAACGAATTAAACAACTAGATACGAGTGTCACTATACATCATCCAAAGATGCCAACCCTGGCATGACCAAAATAAGAATCGGTGAACGTTTATATAGGTATAACAACGTAAAATGAAAAACAGCCTAAATAAATCTAAACCTTGCTATAACAGTCCTCTAATATGGTTCGACCGATTTTTTCATGCAGAGCTGGCGGAAATGACCGTGGCCTACAAATACTATTTACGTTATTGGTAGGTCGCTGTAATGAATCTAGGATATTAGAGAAAGTAAGTAAGTAAGTATCTTCACGCCCATATCTCTGAAGAGGTTGGCAGAGGCACAACCAGGGCACCCACGACTAGCCGGATACACAGATATTAGAGTATAATAAATAAGTAATATTATAATGAGCAAGCCTACCTGCTAACCTATCCTCCAGACTGGAAAAAATATGACACTGTCAGTAATATCATAGGAACAGTTAACGGTTAGATAGGTTGCTCTTTAGCAGTCAACTATTGGTATAGTTGGTAATGACCTGCTTGATCTATGTCGCCTCATATGAGTTGTCTGGCAGAGAGGCTGATGGTCTATTCTACACGGAGGATACGGTGGAAATATAAATACTATGTCAATAATTTGTCGAGTCGCTAGGTGATATACAAGTACGTGGCAGAGCAAGGTTTAATGAATCAGCCTGTTTTAGAATCTTGGAAAATAACAAACGATACTATTGCGATCTCATTAGGTGTCACAGACACAGCTTAATACTTTAAACACGCTGGCAAAAGATAAAATTAATGCTCAACTGAAGACTATATACAATACTACATGCCTCTAAACAAATATTTTTGTAATATCTAGTTACGTAATAAAAATGCCAAAAAAGTGTTATCGAAAAGATTTCATTATAACAAATAACTCAAGCAATGAGATCTGTTATCGCCTCTCCTTTTAAGTAAACGAATTTCTTTAAGAATCCAATAAACGTTCAAGCGGAAAAGATAAATATCTTATTCAGGGACTTTCTTAGATGTACTATTTTTGTTGATTCAAAACATAAATGAAATAAGACAGTAGGATTTGTGAAGATTTTCACAAATTAATATTAATTTAAAAAGAAATGTTTCTGCTATCACTAAACTAGTGCTAACTTTTACCATTTTTAAAACTCGACGGAAAAAGAGGTGTATGTGCATGTCAGTCGGTAACATGACAACTTTTGAACCGATGGACAGATTTCGACGCAGATTTTTTTATTTGAAAGTGAACGTAATCGATATGTTCTTAAATATTAATATATCGTATGTACGTTTTCTCAGGGGCTTATTCAAAATCTTTAATTTTAGTATTAAATAGTTATTGTGTACCTATTAAATCATAAAAACCACCAGCAAAAGCCTAGATGATATTATTATTATGCTATTTTGCAATTTTACTATGTTTAATATCTCAAAAATGTTGCTACATTTGATTTTTTTTGCACAATGAGTCCTATGTATACAAAAGCAATTAAATTTGTTTTATCCTATTCGATAGCGTTTATTTTATCCACTCGTGATTTCTTATCTTGCTTATACGAGCGATTTAGAATTTATGGATTGAAATAAACTTGATATATATAATAGCAAATTTTATTCATATTTATCCGCCACCCATACGTACAGTAAATCAACATCGCTTTTTACTTATCTACTGGGCTTCTACGAGCCTAAAATGTTTGTGAATACTCGTCGCTTGAAGTCTGGACTTAGCCTGTCTAAATAATGAGTTCAGTAAATCTTTTAAGTTACTGCGACGTGATTTAGTTACAGTCTGTCCACAAAAGGCGTTTACGTGCGTAGCCACTAGCGCCTGTCCGCAACGGACATTTTATGGGTACAACCATATTTATAAAAAAAAAATATTTAAGGTTTTCCTGACTTCTTGAGTTTCCAAGATTTACCGATACCGAGCTAAAAGATCGGCTATAATTGTTAGGGGTTCTTGAGAAAGATTATCAATCGATCGAAAAAAAGTAATCTCTCTGTTGCAAAATTTAATTCTCTGTTTTAAATACGTATTGGCATATGGACTGAGGATAATACAATAAGATAATATGAATATTTTGGCGAAGATGTATAGGTGGTTATCTAAGATGCTCATGTTCATTCACGTGGTCAACAGTGAGATTTACACCGACCGATTCATTCATAAAATAATAAAATCCCTAATAAATCCCTGAACAAGTTACACAAATTAAATCTAACCCCAAAGTAAGCAAATTATACGCTTGTGTTATGGGTGTTAGTTAACGATACTAATACATAGAAATACTTAAATACATACCAGAATAAATGTAATAAACACTTAGATCCGGAAATGCAGACATCTAAATGTTCATCTCACAAATGCCTGCCCCCGTTGGAAATCGAATCCGAGCCTCGTAATTGGTTGATGTTGTTAGGCGTGTACGCTAGCCACTCGACCAATGAAATAATTGAAAATTTGAAGAAAAAGTTAGGCGCATTGGCAAAAATAAGTGTTAACTATCTGATATCCTCTGATATCTCTGATATCTCTTGTGGCGGTAAAAATGTTACTCGCGAATATACTTTTGTATTTTTGTTACCATATCATTGCTTAGACCAATCTGTTTTGAATTTTTCCATATTGCTTTTAAATGATGATAATAGTAACTTTATAAGAACTTCTACCATCGCAGTTATTGTTGCCATCTCGTAATTATTCAATCATTTGCAAATAGTAACAGAAATTTTGTCTTGTAAAATAAAAAGTCTCAAATATGTGGTTGTTCTATCACCGTAAATCTTGGTGATTTTTTTCAAGATTTTTTTGTGTAAGGTTTTATAAATATTATTACTTTCTCCTCTGTGCCATCTTCATACATAACTAAATCAAAAAAAAAATTCAAGTCACTCAAATTTTTAAAATTGCCCTTTGTTATATTTTATTATTATATTGGAAGGCAAACAAGCAGACGGATTTCCTGGTGGTCAGAAAGTCATGGTAATGGTGCGTTGCCAACCCGAGGCCGATGTTAGACCTCGAGCAAAAGTAAGTTTACCGGCTACCTTACACTCTGAACCGCAAAAAGTCAACGGCAGGCTCTGAGGTTATGGCGGCAGGAGTAGATAAGGCGGTGGTACCAATCCGGGTGAGTTGCTGCGAAACTCTACCATCTAGTAGGATGTCACGGTGTTAGTGACGGTAAGCCTATGCGTCTATTCTACAAAGGAGCCCGGACCAACACGGGTACACTATACTTCTCAGTATAAAGTCCTTTGTTTTGAAGAAAATGGCGGCTTAATATGATGTGTACTATTGATTTCGTAATAATATTTGTCAAACATTTAAAGAATTGGCTCCTTATTTATTTGGACGGTCATCAAAAATTTTATCTTAATTACATCTTGTGAAAAAATATTTTTGCTGTTCTTCAGTACTTTGTTATTATCATGTAATTTTATGGAAGCATTACATACGTTTCTTTGAGTATAACGCCACATAATTATTTTCGGACTTATTTTCTTTCACAAAGTTATACCTACTTGCAGTCGGCACACATGGATATAATAAAATTATCTATTATTTATGTGTCACAAATTTTGTTATTATTGTACTTTTAGTGTCGAAACAAAAATCAAACGAAACGAAAATCTGACTATACAAAAATATGCCTAAATAAAAATCAGATGAAGCGGAAATAACCCGTCATAACTAGGTGATAGTGTGTTGTACAACTAAGCAGCTGGAATGGTACCATCTTTCCTAATTCTTTCATCTTAGCATTAAAGATGGCCATTGATGTGTTACGTGCTGGAGAGTCAGGTAACTTGCCGACTTGTAGACGTGACCTAGGATCGCCATCGTAACCTGTATTTGTGGTATAAAGGTTTAGGAAACAGTTGTCTTTTAGCAATAGGAGAATTATCCGTAAACAGTAAATAATATTCGTAAAATTTCGTTTAATAATAAAAAAAAATGTCGAAAAAAAATAACTTGAAAATAGTCCTAATTATGCTTCCTCTAGCAGTTAGTTAAAAATAAGGTAGATGTGACGAAATGTTTCACGTATGTTAATTTGGTATGCATAATAATTATGCTTAGAAGTCAGTCATTCGAGTGAAATACTTGTAACACATTGCAGCGATGTGGTAAACTGTAAAGCAACGGGCAAGAGGTCGACCACACGCCAGGACGTGATTCATGCTGCTGCAACGCCTCTGACTTATTTGTCCTCAACACTCAGTCTATATATCTGTTCTATATACAACTGAATCTCCATTTCGCCATTTCGCGTGGTCATCGCAAAGCCGTCTATGGATGTTCTAATTTTGCTAATTCTTTTGCTGTCATGTTGGCTATTGACAGGAGAAGGTTGTTATGAAAAAACAATACAGGACAATTTCTGGGACAATGGGAAAATGAAAAAATGCTATAATACATACATATTAGGAACTGTTAATGTCAAGCACAGTTTTACTTATCAATTAATTTAATTAACTTTACAAACACACGGCTCTCCTGACGGTAACAGATCGTCGTAGCGTATAGATGCCAGTGCTACACAGTACTCTCCACCAGTGAAATAGTGTAAATGTAATCATACATTCATAATTGTAAATTAAGTTTCAGGAGTTTCAAAATAAATAAATGAAAGAATATATAAGTACTTATAATAAGTTATTGGTTATCAAATAAAAAACAAAACTACAATTTTTTTTCAGATTCAATATCGTACAACCAGCAGTTGACTGAACTATGCCACTAGGATCAACAGGTACTAAGAACCCGTCAACAACACGGTACCATCACTTACTTTTTTCAGAACTATAAAGTCGATAAGCAACGATAGTCCCTTACCATCAGGAAAGAAATATATCTACTTGTTCGCTGTCTCATCACATGTAAGAATATTTCATTATTCGCTGTTGTATTGATTTTGTGGAAAGAGTTGTGACGCATGAAAACTTTATTAGAGATAGATTTACATTAATGTAGCATTGTCTGTTGACATCGTTTGTTTTTTGTCATCGAAAAATCCATCGACTTGTTATGCGAATGATAGTTTTAATAATTATAATTCCGATTATTCCTCATATTTGTAGAATCGCCTTTCATACCAGTTTCTAGTGGATTTACGGTGTTTGGACATTTGATTCCTGGATGACCGTGTCGGTATTTTTTATAAAGCGTCAAATAAAACCTAGCTAGGTCAATTCATCGTCCCCGAAACTCCCTGCACACTAAATTTCATGAAAATCGTTGTTGCCGATACCGAGATTCCAAACAAGATGATAAAGTTTGTCGCTTAAATCTTTAAGATAAATAAAATAACACATATTGCATGTAAAGAGAAATAAGAAAAGCATGAAAATCTGGTTAACGTGAATTATGGCAATTTAAACTACAGTTCAAAGTGTCAAGACCAACAAGCGTATGATTAATATTGAAAGGCCGCGATGATTGTGACTAACGACGAGCAATCACTGGATTGAATAATGCTATTTATTCAGGGCACACCGTTTTTATTAATTGGACCGCCAATAAAATATGCTTACGAGAATCAATTAAATATTCATGCGGAATGCTGTCGTTGTCGTTTTCAGATGGTAAGCTTAAATTGTGAGTCTGAGATATAATTAATTATTTGGCTATTTAAAATTTTCATTCATTTTGTTTTCATTTCGACTTTTGTATATTTGTATCTGGGCATTGGATTAATTCTAGAACGAGTGTTAATAAGAAATGTATTTCTGTGAGATAAGCCCAAACTTGATTGTAAAATGTTGGGTGTTTTAGGAGTTTTTGCGATTCGCCCGGATTGGTACCACCGCACCGGCTCATCTATTCCTGCCACCATAACGTCCAATGCTTGCCGTTGACGTGTTCCGGCTCGGAGGGTAAGGTAGCCGGTAAACTTACTTTTGCTCGAGGCCTAACATCCAGACCTCAGGTTGGCAACGCACCATAACCATCTTTATTGTTCATAGGCGGAGTAAATTTCCTACCATCAGGAAATCCGTCTGCTTGTTTGCCTTCCATTATCATAAAAAAAACTCTTATGGCCTTCCAGTTCTTTAATCAGATAGACTCCATGACATAGGTAATCGTTATGCATAGTCATCCCATTCATACTAGCATGCAAAATTTCAGCTCAATTGGTAACCGAGAACCGAGATGATCAAATTCGACTTGCAAGATTCCACTTAAACAAACATACACCAGTTGCTAGTTAAATAAAAGGTTGTAAAACATAATTGGATGATCTAGAACAGTTTTATTATTAGCATTCTTTTCCGTTTCCTGTTTTTTTTTTAATCGCAGACTGCGTAACTTAAAAAAATCAGATACATATTTTAGGATACAAAAGTTGATACACAGTTTCCATAAAAATTGCAAATTTCATAAAAACTGCAAATAAGAAATAATTGGCCGGTATGGGTTCCGCCCCCAAAATCGCCGGTACAGCTAGTGATTTTACGTAGGCATAAAATACTTGTGACAAAGACGAGCAAAACTCCGGGCAGCTGCTAGTCAGTTTTGAAATTAGTAAAATTTTCTACTTACACTCAAAATTATCGGTTGAATGAAAGTGGTTCATAGCTTTAATTAAATACTAAATACGAGTATCAGACCAAGTTTACAACCTGAATCGACCTCGTTATTAATTTTAAAGGCGGCCATAATTTGTAAGTTTGAAATGTGTTTAATTAAAGAAATTTCATAACCTTTGATACCTAGCTACTAACTTTTGATATTTAACTCAGTGTTTGCCAAATTTAAGCTAAATTCTGGTTACTAAGACGTATTTAACTCAGTACATAATTGTAACTCATATCATGTTTTTATTTCTTGTATAAACATTTTTTTTTATTTACCATAAAGCCTTATGGATGGATAATATTTGATTTTTTTGGTTTTGTCAGTCCTTAATAGCAAATTAACTATTAATCGCCTTCCCGTGAGAACCTGTTTAGATATTAGCAAACGGGTTAAAAAGTAGTCTTCGGCCTCCTTTATCCACACAAAAAAATACACTAGGTTTTACCCGCGGCTTTGCTAGCATCAATTCAGGTTAACATCGTTCCCTTTCTTAATACAGAACAAAGTACGGAATGTAGAAGAGATTTCGCAACAGAAGATTACCTTAAAAACTGCGGGTAACACAACTTGTCTTATGATATACTTTGATTAGTATGGATGTACAGTCTGTACTCTTTATACCAATTTTTAGCTATTTGCCTTAAAAGCTCTTTTAGGGGGTTTTGGAGCGGATTAAAAAAAATTATCAACGTACATTTCTTTAGTAACAAATAGTTTACATACCAATTTTTGGCTTTATACCTTGAAGACTACGAACAGTCACATACAAAATTCCAATCCTTCTTTTAAGGCGATGGGGTCAAGTTTCCAAAACAAAAATCGGTGCCTGTATTATTCTATCGCTGCGTATATACCAATATCTATTTAAAAACAAAATATATTCGGGGCCCTGTCACGGAAAAGGTAAGCAAAGGTACAACAAGGACACCCACGATTAGCCAAATGTACTAGTCCTACATTAAGATAAGAGGCGACAGGTTTCTATCATTAACCGACAAGTGTTCAATACCGGTCAAAGTTTTTATTTATTATAAAATTAGAAAATAAATTTCCATACTCCTGGATTGAGAATCGAACGAGGATCTCATGTATTAAACGTCAATACTAGACTATTAAACCACAGAGGCGATTAACAATACAAGTAAAATGTTTTAATACATAAGTTGTGTGATTCTAGCCACTTGCACTGGGATTATCGATAAATATCACCAATTAGCGGAATGCACAACGCAAACTATCGGCCAATTTAAAGTTTAATGGTAGCAGGCGGTGCTGTGGAGAGGAAGCACACATGCCCCGAGCGAATAATCCCTCTATCAAGCTCAAGCTTTTACTTTACGATAAATTCATGCCACTTTCATATTAATTTCATTTTTACATCGGTTACGTTTAAGGAACTTGCAATAGGTATTGTTTAATGAGTATGTATATTTGTGTACATTAATAATACATACACAGAAATGCTATTTAATTTGGAAAATGTATCCACACTGTAAAATAGGTAAACTTCACTATTTTAAATTTTCTACCTTCGACTACTACATTTCCAGAAATTTGACGCAAGTTAATTATACATAGTTATATTATATATTATACAAGTTAATAATTATAAAAACAGACATAATTTATAGTTTTTCACAATATTAACCGATTTGGAAAACTTTATAACGCTATATATACAAAATATATAATTGATTACTAATTACAATTACTTTTGTTTTTTCTATTAAGCTAAACCATATTGAAAGCTGATCTTCAAGGTTTGTACCACTTTGCACTCGGCGCTGTCTGCCTAACCTGAAAATGAAGGGCGTGAAGATATGTAAGTATATGTTGTGTTGTGTGCTTATTCTAAACAAAGACAAATAATTAATATCTCACAGAAATTCTGTTACGTATGTGGAAGTAGTTTTTAGATAAAGTAGTTTCTCTTAACTTGAATTATACTAAAGCCAAATTTCGTTAAATCGTAGCAAATACATGAACTTTCACATCCCTAGTATTAGTACAGTTAAGTCTTTAATTCTGTTGACAGTTTTGATGTTGCAGTTTCTCAATTATTAAACTTGTAACTTGAAAAATGTTTACACGACTCTTTTTGTTAAGTGAATCCTAAAGAAGATGAGCTACATACTTTTTTTTACAAAGTTTGCTCTGAAACCAACAAACACTACAGAATGCTTAAAATATTTTAATCAATCAATACTTTTCTCTGAAATTAAAACTGTACCAT
>NJDC01003112.1:25877-41599 GCA_002245475.1 Calephelis virginiensis
TTTGGCATCACATTTTTTAAAAAACGCCAACAAGTTAAATAGCCCAGGTCCAGCCTGTGCCCAGCACATTAGCAGGTAGATAGTAATAGACAAGGAATATAAATACTCTTTAACAAGAGGTTATAGATGTCCGACAACGTATTAAGAAACAACGATGTTGACAACGGATGACAATTATTGTTTAATTCACTTTTAGCAAAAGAAATACGCATACGGCCACATTTCTACCAAAACCTACCAAGTTAAACAGTATTTAACTAAGCATTGTCAAAATGTAGTTTATGAATAACAAATTTTTAAACAATGTTTAAGGCTTAATCAAATGATTAGTTAAGCAATGTTTAGGAGGTTGTTTAACTACTTTTTATGAATAAGGCAGTTAATGTAATAGTAATATCAAATAATATGAAATAAATGTTAAGTGCTCGCCCAGCGACATCTGTCTTGTAACACAGGAATTAGCTCACCAAATCGAAGACTAACTAAAATCAATAGTGGCGTAAACCGCGACCCTAGTTGGTTAAAATCCCCTAGCGACAAATAGAGGAACTAGTATACATAGACCCTTTAACTTTTTCCGGTTTTCTAATTGTTCTCGTGGATTCTAGAAGTTTCCAATACGAAAGTATAAATGTAACCCCTCTGGTGATGCTAAGTCACTCACTAGCGGGACTTTGATACGTCGTATTCCTGCCCGAAGTTAATTAGAAAACAAAAGAAAGTGTCACAGTGAGTCCGGCGAGTTCTTATATATTCCCTATGCAATAGCTAATCGAATATTTCTTTACAGCTATAAACGAGTGATTAGAAGCCTAGCAAACAAAGATTAAGCTTGTCGCTCTATTTGTATTTCAATTAATGTTTATGAGCACGCGCTAAGTTTGTTCTTTTTAACTATTGAGTGATATTAAGGTTATTAATGTACATATATTGACCAATGTTGCAAACCGCTTGCTCGCCGACACTAAAGATAGCTATTAGACCAAAGATAGCTAATTGTAGAAATCATGTAATATCAGCTACGATGGTGGCCAATTGTGGTAATCACATGGCCGCGACATGTCCAAAGGGAGGACCTATAATTCCCTGCCCTGGCATCGTCGTGGCCTGGCGCTGTCGTCCGTCTGATGACAGTGTCTTAGCGAAGTTGTCATGACTTCCAGGGTTCACGGTACCGACCAGAAGTTGACCGACCACTGTACAAGGGCCAGACGAGCATCCAGAGTTTGAATTCGGGACGCAGCCCAGGCAGCGCCGGTAGCAGTCCAGCTCCTGCGCCACCCAGGCCCAAGGAGGCCTTTCACAAAAACAGGGCAGTGACATTTTTACAGGACGCCTCTCTCCACATCTATGTAATATAATGCTGTAATATAACGCACGCCACATCACTCAGGGTGAAAATTACCAACCCACTCTGAGTGGACCTGAAATTAGTAACGAGAATTCTTCAACGTCAAAAATTAGTAATAATTATGTTTATTAACGGTATATTGTAATATTTAAGTAATATTCACTGTATTACTGATTAATATACTTTTGTCAATCCTTTGACTTTCTTTTTTTTATCAATTTGTAATAATTATCGAATTGGCTCCTGTCTAACGTTCAACCTGGTCTCATGCTGAAAGAGCTGATGGGAGCGGGTGACAATATATACCTTGAAGTCAAGTCTCTTGCGAAATAGGCAGAGGGCTTCGAGCGGCAAGGGTCACGATCTTTGTAGATTTGTCTAGCTTCTTCCACATAAGTTAGGTACTATTTTCACACGAATCGCCGGTTTTGGAGACTCTTGACACCACCTCCAAATAAAACCAGAGCTATTTGGGTTTAAAACAGATTTGGAAACGCCACCGGGCAGACCCGCCCGAGTACCTGCTTTTATTTACACTGACATTGTAAGTATACATTTTTGTCAATCTTTCAGCTGCCATTTTTTCTGCATAACCAATCCAACGCAGCATGCCCTATCTTATTTTGATACCATTCCTTCTTTTGAATCCCAATTTCTTTCCAATCTTGTTGTTGCGAAATATGCGTAATACCACATATTTTCCGTAGCACATGTTTTTGGTCATTTCGGCCGCATTTACTTGCACTTTTTCTGACATATAAAACTCTTGATTAACACTGGAGTAAGCACAGAACCGCGCATAGTGTGACTAGCGATAAGTAAGTGAGTAAGTATCTTCACGCCCATATCCTCGAAGAGGTTGGCAGGTGCCCTGCACCTACGACTAGCCGAAGACACTAAGTATGACAATGTAATAGGTGGCAAGCCTATCGCCAACCGGGTACATATCCAATCCTGACCAAAATGTTTTTATTAAAAAATTGAAAAACTCAAATTTTCTTTTTGTTGCCTGACCCGGGAATCGAACCCGTGAATCAAAAAAAATATTATATAATTTAATTCACTTGTTCCTTTATTACACCGCCTTACTAAGCTCTTCATATCATATAATACCAATAGATAATTATCGATAATAATATAGATAATCAATACAAAACAATAGATAATCGCCTCTTTGGTCTAGCGGTCCGGGTGTTGGACTTGACTGCATGAGGTCCCGGGCTCGAATCCCGGGTCGGCCAACATAAAGAAAATTGGATTTTTCCAATTTTCTAATAAAATGTTGGTCGGGATTGGAAATGTGCACGGTTGGCGAAAGGCTTGCCACCTATCACATTGTGGGACTTAGTGTCTTCCAGCTAGTCGTGGGTGCCTTGGTTGTACCTCTGCCTACCCCTTCGGGGATATGGGCGTGAAGATACTTTTTTTTTTTATATAATTATTGTGCCTTGCTGATTAGGGGCAGGGGTGTAAAGCCTCTTGAGTGATGTATGTTGAGGAGATGTGAAGTATATATATATAGCTATACTTCAGACTAGGACTACGTTTAATGTCCGGTTCCTGTAAACGACGAGCCACTATCCGTAGGTGTAAGCATTGTTAGTTTGCCTAAAGGTAAAGAAGCGTTACTCATAGTTACGTAAAATGTTTAAAGTTCACAATTGGTGACGAGCACCCATAGTTAGATATCTTACAATTTGTACAAAAAACCAGTGTACATAAGCAAAACGAATCGTTTCTTGAATATAGGAACCGGGCATAAGTGACTGTATTAGTGACAAACGAACTGACGGGCCCCTGTTACGAGTTATTTGGTAGTTAAAAGTTGGATTAATTTTGAAGGTTTTGAGCACCTCGTTAGTCGAGGCGCTACACGTACACGCCTAGCTACATTGACCAACTGCGACGCTCGGGTTCGACTCCCGATGGGGGCAGGCTTTTCTGTGTTGAACATTTAAATGTCTGCATTTCCGGGTTTCACCCAGGTGTTTATTAAATTTATTCTGGTATCTATTTAAATATTTCATGTATTAGTATCGTTGACACAACATAACATAACACATCATACCTCGCCTACTTTCAATTTGTGTGACTTGTCCAAAAAGAAAAAGAAAGGTCTGATATGAACATGGGACAACAACAAACAAATTATTAAATTACTTGTAATTCCAGAAAAATGAATATTATTTTCATTTTATTATTCAAAAGAAAACCTTTTTTTCCGCGACATACTACGATATTTCAGTACTATTTCATAACTATAAATTCTTTTGAGAAATCCATTGAAATTTCTCGAGATTTTCCGATCTTCTTTTATTTAAATCTGGGTCTTAAAAGTCTACCTGAATAAAAAGTTTTATATAAATTTATACAGCGTTGAAGCGTGTTTCATAAATACCAAACACTTTCACAAACTTTTAGCAATTTTATTACACAAAACTTTGTACAAAATGTATAAAAAAAAAAGGTTTAACCTAACACCAAATTTCTTGTTATTCTTTATATACGTAAGTCAGAAATTAGACATGTATAGTACATAAGTTTTAATCTGAATAAATATTTTCATTTAATTTCGAAAAAGCTTCGACTATTTTAAGCCGAAGGAAGCTTTAAAAGTAAAAAGTATTTTTCCATCGTCACATTTGCTAGTAAATGTTAATTATCTTAATTTACTTGCCGCAAAGTATGACGGTAAAATTAAGAACGCTATGTCCTTAATTGCATAGTACACATATAACTAGTACATCAAGGCAGCTTCGTAGAAAACCTAGTTGTTTTTCATTTATGCAAAAAATTACTCGCTCGAGTACTCTTGTAAACAAAGACATCATATTTTATGTTGTAATATATTCATTTTTGGCTTATTATTATATAATTTTAAAAGTCTTCCGTACACATTTAGTGCTACAGAAGCGTGTGGACCTTGTGTACACCATCTGTACTGGCGAGAGGTTAAAACTTTTGTGAATTTTTGAGTGACGATTTGGTTCTTTTGTAGGTTGGATGTATTATAAATTTCTTCAGAAAAAAAGTCCTGTGCTTACTAGTTACTATTTTTCTTGGGATGTTTCATGTTTCTAGTTCACATTTAAGACAAGGGTCACTTAATGGTATCCATTGTTCTTTCTCACATTGATGCTGTCGACCTGCGGTATTACGACCTCTGCTGCTTTTGTCCCTTCTGCCTCTGGATAACATGCGACAACTACGGGCCCGAGAACGAGACCTGTATCGAGATCTTGCTCGTCGTTTTATGTGATCATGTTCTTCAGATTTAATAAAACACTTCACTAGTTTGCAAATGCAGAAAATAAAAAATAAAACTGTGACTAAGCCAAGGACTTTTGGGGCTATGTTATCTTCTGGTTCTCTAAACACTAACATTTTTATTACTTTTATGAAGTCCTTTTTATCACACGAAACAAAATAACTTCACTGGAATTTTAATACTCAATCCATTTTACTTACACATAAAATTTTGAAGACATTTTAACATTATATGTCAACGTCTTGACAACCTTAAACATGTTTTTTATTCTTCTCTGTCACCTTTGATTCTTTTATCGCCTCTGTGGTCTAGCGGTCTGGCGCTGGACTTGACATCATGAGGTCCCGGGTTCGATTTCCGGCTATGGAAACAATACAAAATTGTATTTTTCTAATATTCTGATAATAGCAACGTTGTCTGAGATTGGACATTACCTGGATGGGAATAGGCTTAGTGACTTCAGCTAGTTGCGTGTTCTCTGTTTAAGCATCTGCCTAGCTCTTCAGGGATAAGGGCAGGAAAATACTAAAAAAAAAGTAAGTAAGTATTTTCACGCCCATATCCCCGAAGAGTTAGGCAGAGGTACAACCAAGGCACCCACGACTAGCCGAAGACACTAAGTCCCACAATGTGATAGGTGGCAAGCCTATCGCCAACCGGGCACAGTTCCAATCCCGACCAACATTTTTTTTTAGGAAAATACTTATTCTTCTTGAAATCAAACACTACAATTGGTGCTGGTTTCCAAGCCCTATTTACTTTCAAGTAGCTCAATAATATAATACAGTGATATGTATAATTTTTCACCCGCAGGTGTTGGTTTAGGTGTTCGCCACTGTCTGGAATTGATCGGAGGACAAGGTAACTTATTCACATAATAAATTGTTTTTGATTGGCAATGTACCACTACCATATTTAGCGTATAAGGCGGCGTATATTTCTTACTATCACGAAATCTATCTGCTTGCTTGTCTTAAATACAATAAATAAAATGACTTTATCAAGAATTTCTAATCAATATTTCCTAACAAACTCAGCAGCATACGATTTAATTGAATTTCACTCGACCTAAATTCAATTTGTTCGTCACTCTCGTCAACTACCAATATGGAGGCTATTGAAGTGCAATAATATTATTCTGAATATCTAAGCCGTTAGGGCCACTTGCACGTTCTCGGGCTAGCTTTGACAATGTGTTAAAATGTCAAATATTAACCGATTTAACTCTAGTCAGAAGCTAACTCAGAGTTAAATATTTAACCCAGAAACGTGCAAGTGGCCATTAGAATGTTAAAAATATTTTTAACATTTCTATACATACTATTAGAGTTATTGTCTCCATTGAATATGCAGAAAAGAAGCCAATAAACTCCTTAACTAGATTGTGCATGTTGAATGTTACATGCACATAAATAACAATATGTACCTAATATATTATAAATGAGAAAGTATGTTTAACTGTCTTTCTTTCTCGTTACAGCAAAGCTATGTTTTGATATAGGTAAGATAAATGAGCGGATAGCATGCTGGAGAGTGACAAATAGACAAACTACTTTCTAACCCCTAAAAGAAGTGTTATAAGTTTGGTATGTGTGTCTATGACATCAAAACCTATAAACGAGTAGATCGATTAACATGCCAGGGGCTATCAGGGTATCTACGAAATTTTCTCACCCAATTTAAAAGGTTAAATCGAATTGAAACTTCCTACACTTGTTAAGGGCCGGGAACAGAACAGTTCTTCTCATGCCAGATTTAGCATGAGAAGCGACCTGAAAAACTATCTTCAAAAATCTGAACAAATAATCTCTAATCTTACCGCTGTTATGCATTATGCATGCAAAAGTCGGCAGCTTTGTTGTGTTGGGATCCGAGCTTGAAGTATCGATCTGGGAATATTTATTCTCAGCGAACAGTCCGCCGCAAGTAGTTGTTTATGCATGCCACGCATCGGTCAGCAAATGCTATGCCACGTGCACCCCGTTCTATAGAATCCACTTCGAAGCTTATTTCGTGGACTGTCGACTTCGACTAAACCGACAATCTGTTTTGCATCCAACTTTTTGTGTAAGTTATTTAAATTTATTGCAACAACAACAAAACCAAAACATGTGTTTGGTATGCAATTCGTTTCGCTACTAGTGTAACACTCCGTTAACGTTATTAATTACATTTAATGCTTTATGATATTTTTCCGTAAAATGCTATATATTTATCCTATATTTATATATTAATCACAACATATTATGATACGAAACATATAATATCAGATAACTCGAATATTATCTGAAAGTGGTGTCAAGGGTTTCCGAAACTGGCGTGTTTGTATGAAAAGGGTAATGAATGTGAAGGAAGACAGACAGGATTGTCAGGATCGTGAGGTCTGGCCCTCGATACTCTCTGCATATATCCCGTAAGGGACTTGGCGTGAAGATATGTATGTACGTATATATGAAACGTTCTAATTCTTTATATCTAAATTGAGCTAGGGGTTGAGACCCAATGGAATAAGAATTTCAATGATAAACATAAATGTCTATTCTGCACCCAACCAAACCATTCTGAAAATAATCAAAAACTGAACAAATAACAGTTGAAATAATTAACGAGGGCGTTCGTTTAATTAATTAAAAGATAAATTAAACCGTAACAGTAGAAACCCCAATGAAGCATCTTTATTTTCACCTATATTTGGTTACGAGCAAAAGTTTGCATTGGAGAGTACGGAGTACTTGTACGTTCAACGCTAAAAGAGCCAAATGTGGCAGTGTGGACAGTCGCGGACCCTAAATTAGAAACAGAGCAATTAGATTAAAATTCAGCTTATTTTGACCAGCCTTTCCCAAAGTGGGCGATAACGCCCCCTTGTGGGCGCTGGAAGCCTAGAGGGGGGCGGTATAAATCTTGAAAAAAATGTTTTTTTTTAAACTAGGCGCAACAAATATGTTATTGAGGTTATTGACAAGAAAAAACGAGGGGGGGGGCGCTACAAAACAACTGATTTTCAAAGTGGGCGTTACATGAAATAAGTTTGGGAACCTCTGTTTTAGACTAAAGAACGGCTACAAATACAATTTACGCAACTTATTGAAAGTAATCAAATAAAACCATGATTCATTTCAAACAAGAGCAAATAAAGCTACTAAGAATATAACCAATTAATAATTTAACCTTTGCCGAACTTTTTTTGTGATATTAGAAGGCAAACAAGCAGACGGATTTCCAGATGGTAACAAATTCACGGCGCCTAAAAATACCAAAGGTGGTAATGGTGAACTGCTAAACTGAGTCCGTGATGTTAGGCGTCGTACAAAAGTAAGTTTAACGGCTACCTTACCCTCCAAACCGGAACACGTCACCGGCAAGAATTGATGTTAAGGCGGCAGGAATAGGTAAGGCAGTGGTACCAATCCGGGTAAACTTTACCACCTAGTCCCGGTACTAGTTACAGTAAGCCTATGCTCGCCTTTCACGAGCTACCTGGCATGAAGGAAGATGGTCTATTCTGTAAAGGAGCCCGGACCAACATGGGGAAAAAAACAAACAGACCACAAAATACCGACATCAGCTTCATACATCGTCGTTACATTTCTTAAGAAGTTTGGTCATCCGATCCTGACTTGGTGGTACTGGGACCACCTTGGAAGTACGCTCTGATAGATAAAAAATGATCGTAAAAAAAACAACACTGCGGAAGGTATATAAAAAAGTACAAACGTCGAATATGAGACTTCTTACTTTTCCGTTATTTTGTTAAAAATAAAGACATAACGTTACACGGAGCAGCTACACCGATTATATAATAATACGTACTAGTGGTCGCCCATTGGTCTAAATTCGACCATAATACATTTTAATATCTTGTAGATAAGAACGCCATTTTCATTTCTCACGACCAACTACTTTGTTTCCAAACTTTTTAGTGCGCCATCTGTGATCTTTTATCGTTATCATCAATATATTTGTTTGTGTGTGTCCAATGCATTGTTGTGGGTAATTTTTTTTAATTGATTTAATGTACTTTAGATTATAGAAAAATATTAGCGTTCTGCACTTCTCCTACACATAAAATATAAGTATGTTAAATTTCATACTCCTCCGTTGCCGCAATTTTCGTAAAAAAGGGTCCAAAGTTTTGATATCACGTATTAATATATAGATAATAAGTAATATCTGAGTTTTAGCGTTTATTTACATCCACGACAACCACACAACATCACAACAACAAAATTTGATCAAGCAGTGGTTGTAATAGTTTCGCTTCAGAAATGAAATGAAATGAAAATTATTTATTTGCGGAATATGTGTGTTAAAAAGTTTTTATAAAGATATTTAAGAATACAACATATTCTACCACATTGTGGTGTGCAAATATTTAGTTAATTTTAAGAAGTTACATATTTCTATAAAAATGTACATTTAAATCACAGCCCTTATTTACATTTTAATAAACATTTTATTTATTTATGAACATAAGTTTCATAATTTGTTATAAATTAATTTAAAGGTAGATTAATTTTTAGTCCTATCTACCTAGCCCGTCGGGAGAAGAAACGGCGAAACAACAGATAAAGTATTTAGTTGCGTTACGCAAAATGTTATAGTACTCGTAGTAGTTGTGTTGTGACTGTTGAAGCGTTCACGAGGGCAGATAATTTGACGCCGATTATAGGTGTAATGTTTGTATATCGATGCAACTATGAGTCGGCCGTGTGATCGCGTTGCGTTGTGATATGTTAGAGCGGATCAAGCCTTAGAGTTGTTTAATACGTACAAGAGCAACAGGACAACTACAACCAGACATAGTGGTCGAGCGTAATTTTGTATTGAAAGTGTACAGCAAGATTCACACGGACTACATTTCTGTCGTCGATGCGATACCGACCACATCGCAACCACCAAAGAAACCGCGAGACACAATGTTGTGTCGACGCAAATTTGTCGCAAATGTGAATAAACGCTTAGTTCACTCCTTAACCACCAAACAAATGTAAAATATATTTTTTATGCGTTATTTATAAACTATTTTTACGTATCTTAAAGGCGAGCATAAGCTTACCGTCACTAATACCGTGACATCCTACTACGTGGTAGAGTTTCGCAGCAACTTGCCCGGATTGATACCACCGCCTTGACGATTCCTGCCGCCATAACGTCAGTGTTTGCCGTTGACGAATTCCGGTTCGGAGGGTATGGTAGCCGGTAAACTTTCCTACTTTTGCTCGAGGTCTAACATCTCGGCCTTAGGTTGGCAACGCACTATTACCACCTATGGTGTCTCTCGGCGGCATGAATTTCTTACCATTAGGAAACCTGCTTGTTTGCCTTCCAATATCATAAAAAAGTACATATATTTTGTTACAAGATCAGGATCGAAAAGCTGCGGGAAACATTAGATTTATCTAGATCAGTAAATGTGACAATGGGGCAAAAGCTACTAATTGTTTAGCCGCTAATTCGAATGGATGTGATATTTCCATTACATAATACGGAGGCAAATGTAAAACAATATTATAGCAGATTAACCAAATGGAATAGATTGCATTCTAAAGCCGATTTATTCATATATGATTGGTTTTTCGGTCCGCAATCTAACTTTATTGTTTGTTCAATACAATGTTTGGTTTTAGAACATTCAATAATAATTCAATAAATATCAAATGGATAACAATCTAATGTTTAGATTCAATTAAATTATTTAATCGATTTCAATATTAATTTGAAAAAATAAATGAATTGACGTAGCATTTTTCGTGTTGCTCCGGGTGTTATGTGTGGAATAGACAAACTGCTTCACTGACAGGTAGCACGTAAAAAGCGAGCGTAGGTTACATAGTTCATTACCAATAAGACCACAACAACCACTCTCAAGACCTCTACCACAGTGGTAGAATGCTGCGCAGCTATTCGCCTGGATAGGACCATCGTAACTCTTAAGCTTAGTTCGCCCTAGACTAGTATTTTAGTCGTAATTTAGTAGCTAAAATATTCGCCACTGCCCAAAAACCTTTCGCATCTTGTTCGAGCAAGTTCACAAGAGAGTTATGTTTTGCAAGATGAGCAGCCTATAATACAATAAAGTAAATAAACTGATGCTAATCGCAAAAGCTATTTAGAAGAGATGTATGAGAAAATATGTGTGATTAATATAAAGTAACTTTGGATACGAAAATTAATCGATGTCGTAATAATAAATAATCGTCTGCTATATATTAATATAGAATTATAAAGTAACCTAGTATTTTTAATTTAATTTACTTTTTACCAAATCAAAGTATCCAAGTTGTTTTATTTGTTTTATTTTTATTAAGCAGGGAATAAATATTCCACAAGCATTCATATTACAAGTATTTTTAAATCAATTTTTAAGTTGTATCTTCGCTCCCACGAAACGATATTTAGCGGGAACTAATGAACTCGACTAATTCGACAGGTTTGGACTTTTTTAGTCGCTAAACCAGTGAGCACGGATGGTAAGAAGTGCTACTCGCCTGAATTATTATTAGAATAAAATGGAACGACTCGACTAAATTACTTACTAATCTACTAGACAAAATTTTGGTTTTTCAGATACGTTTAGTTACTAAATTACTCCCTACTCGACTAAAATACTAGCCTCGTGTGAACTACATTTCATTCCTGCCTCCAGACCCGGTAGGCTTGTATAATAGGCATACCACCCAGACCACATGACAGTGACGCACCTATAACATCTATAGAATACTAACAGTGTCTATAGAATACGGTTGCCTCTAGTCACCAGGAGAACCTGATGCTTCTTTGCTGTCTAATGCCATAGAAATATACAAATATTTCTATTGTCGAAATAATGAACACATTAATGTTAGTCAGTGGTTGTCTACAAGATGTATATGGTTGTCCATAACGGATATAATATTAGTTTGATACTGTTTCGTGCCTGATTACTTAAAATGAAAGACAAGAAGATTTGAAGAACCATCCACTGTCATGACCTTTTTACTAAGTTCAAAACATTTATTTTTCGTAACAAACTGTATACAAACAAAATTGTGTACCTACTGATACGACTATGTAAATTAAAGTAACATATTACTAAAATGAATACCCCTTTTTTTACAGATATGTTGTCTACTATTGAGCATGTACGAGTATTATATCATAAAAACGTGGCCATGCCATGTAGGCTAACAAACATATCTTGCCTATAAAGGTTCTGTTTTTTGTCATTCGTTATTAATGTTGACCGTTAGAATGTTTTTAACCACAAATACATCATTAACTTAGTTGGCTTATGTTGCCTTGCCATGGATCGTTCCAACCACGGACGATCGGCGACCTTTGGCGACAATCCAACAGCGAGATAACTGATGTAGTTCAAACACAAACTTATTCAAGTTAAATTTAAAGTGAAAATATTTATTTTGGGACATATTAAAACGATAAATCTTAACAGAAAAAAAGTATCTTCACGCCCTTATCCCCGAAGAGGTAAGGTAAGGTACAACCAGGGCACCCACGACTAGCTGAAAATACTAAGTCCCACAATGTGATAGGTGGCAAGATTATCGCCAACGGGGCACATATCCTATCCCGAGAACATTGTTTTTATTAGAAAATTGGAAAAACCATATTTTCTTTTTGTTGCCCGACCCGGGAATCGAACCCGGGACCTCATGAAGTTAAGTCTAACACCTGGACTGCTAGACCACCGAGGCCATCTCTCAATTTAAAAATGGCTAAAAATAGTATCCCCACGTCCTTATTTCCGAAAATGTAAGCAGATGTACAATTAGGTCACTCAAGACTAGGCGAAGACACTTACGGCCAATGTTAATAATGTATCTCAATCTAATGGATTTCAAGCAATCTAGATAGCTGCGTATCCGGCGGCCTATCCCATACCTAATTGCTATATTTATCCTGTCCACAGATATGTTATTGGCAAGCGATAACATAAAAATGGATCAAAATATCAATCTTGGACAGCAAGTTTTAGATTAGGATTGATTATTAACATTGGCCGTAAGTCCCACGTCGTTATAGGTGACAAGCCAAACGCCAGCCGGGCACATATCTAATACGCGCAGTATTAACTTCGTTTTTATGAGACAAAAATATCGTCACGCCCATACCACAGATGTGTTAGGCAAAGACACAACCTGGGCGCCTACGACTAGCCGAAGACACTAAGCCCCACAATATAATATGTGGCAAGCCTATCGCCGACTATATCCAAGCTAGAGCAACAAAATTACTATTAGAAAATACACATTTACTGTTTCTTTTATTGCTGGAAAACCCTGGTCTGACGCTGGATCGCTAGACCACAGAGGTGATTTCGAAATAATGCCCTATTACACTATCTGAAAATTATTTAACAGTTATTGGAAAATTTTAAAAATCTGTTTTCTTCCGTTGTCGTCTACAGTTGTCAAGTCCAACATCACCGGAACACAAAGGACAACATATTAGTAGGTAGCTAATCAATAGAATTTGCCATATTATAATGGTGACATGATTTTTTTTTAAGTCTGGGTATACCTAGTTAGAGGTTGAAAAAACCTTTCAATGGCAAAAGACAACGATGAAATACGCTGATCCCCTGATGGTAAGATATAACCACAGCTTAGATGTTGCAATGAACGACATTGCTATCGTGGATAGAACCATGACAAATAATAAGAAAGCGTGTAGTGCCGTACAAAATGGTGTGCCAGAAATCCGGTATTTTTTTTTAATTAAATTTAAATTTGGTCACTTGGTTCTGTACGGCATCAGTTTCATACTGTTTCAGTACAGCTTCTAATTCAAGGATAACAATGCTGTAAAAAGTAAATGACCAAAACGCACTCACTCTAACTGCACTTGTAAATTATCAGTTGCACTCAGTTGGACAGTGGAGTAGTGCTGAATCTTATTATTTTTTCTCTTATATCGTCATATATATACCTCTCCTGGTGGTTCATAAGATCCATCTATTTTTGGCATGGCCCTGTAGTCTATAAGCTACTACTTAACAAAATTTGGAAAAAAATCCGTCTATGATTTTTATGAGAAAATTGAACGGATAAACATATAAAAATTTTGATAACCCTCGTTTTGAGACCTGTATCCTGTATACAAAAAAAAAGTATCTTTACGCCCATGTCGAAGAGGAAGGTAGAGATATAACCTGGGCACCCCTGATTAGTCAAACACTAAGTTTCACAGTGTGATAGGTGGCAAGCCTATCGCCAACCGGACATATATCCAAACCCGAGCAACATTTATTTTTTATTAGAAAATTGGCAAAACCAAATTTGAGTCAAGTCGAACACCTGAACCGCTAGACCACAGAGGCGATACATATACAATACATAGCAATAATTGTTTTTTAAAAATGTTTCATGTAGGTACAGATTCAGAATAGTGTAATTTCACTTTTCTGAACACATATTATTACAAAACAGGTATGTAAGTATGTACTTACATACGTTGAGGCGGTAGTTATCAGACGAAACAGTAAGTTAACCCTTACGCCAGGTTATGGCAACAGCTTTGTCATTTCCCGGAAAGCCACAAAATTGAATCTCGTACAATGTTTCAGATGATTTGTAACGTTACAAATTCAGAATACCCTCCGTTACCTGACAAATTTATCATTCTGATGGGTTCTACGCGTTGTTTGCTTTAGTGGTTTATTTGAATTACAAATATTTGCAGCATGGGTACAAGTACAAGTGTGTTTGGGTACAAGTATGAGTTTTTGGATATTTGGATGGAGTTCACGTCAATTCAAATTTCATTAAATAATTATTTTATGTATTTCGATTGACCATTAAAAATAACATTGTTATTTTTAAGTAATGGGTTAAACTTAAATAAATATAAAATTGTTTTAGGTGCTACTGTATATTTAAAAAAGTATTTATTGTTTGAACAGTATTTAAATATAACCAACTCGTTTTAAATATTCTAAATATAAATTATATTTAACTTTTTTTTTAATATAAATTATGTAATCAGCTTGTACTCTCGACAAACGGATTACCGGATATACCGATTGGTACCGGATTGGTAGTATTGGCTTACCTATTCCTGACACCATAACGTCATGACGTGTTCCGGTTTCGAAGGTAAGGTAGCCGGTAAACTTACTATCGCTCAAGGGCTAACATCCCGGCCTCAGGTTGGCAACGCACCATTACCACCTTTGGTGTCTCTAGGCAGCGGAAATTTCTTGCCATCAGGAAATCCGTCTGCTTGTTTGACTTCCAATGTCATAAAATATATTGCGTGTATATATTGCGTGGTCTTCGGCCCTTGTGTGTAAAGTTTTAATTTAATCCGCCTTTTTTAAAATGGGTTGAAAAACTCAGTCTAAGATTCCGTTACGTACGTATCTACCATATATATATATTCCAAGGAAGTCAATAAAATTTGCTTAAAAAATAGGAATCTTCACGCCCGTATCTCAGAAGAAGAGTGCAAAGATACAACTAGGTAGCCACGGTTAGCAGAAGTACATAACTGTTTAGTAAAAAAAACATTGTCCAATCGAAGTTTTAGTGCTGAATTTCCCATTAAAACACTGTTTCTCTTATTGAAAATTGTTGCTCGTGACCAAATGAAGGTGTAATTAAAGATACATAATTAAGGTTTATATGCTGCGATGGCTTAATTTACCTTTTAATTAATTAAATGATTGCGTCAGTTACCTATTTCAACATTTCATTTTATCCAGTTCCATATCATTTACGGGGTCGACTTACGAATTTTAAAAATTTAATACATTTGCTATATTAATTGTTAATGATCTCACTCATTACTTCCCCGTAAAAAAAGAATCAAATTTCGTATAATGAAAAATTACTTTATAATTTTCTACATTGAGATGACATTCCGGCCGCCATAATATCAATGTCATAATCAATGTCACGTAGAGGTAAAGACTTGAACAATTGGCTTCATAACCCGGACACAGAACAGCGACGCACAACATCTATGGTGTCTATAGACTGCGGCTGTCTTCTACCATCAGGGAAGCCGCGCATATTTCCGCTGTCGTTTGCCATAAATACATACATACATATCTTCACGCCAAGTCCCTTACGGGGTAGGCAGAGAGTATCGAGTGCCAGA
>NJDC01003112.1:51313-65123 GCA_002245475.1 Calephelis virginiensis
TTTTATTAATGAATATTTGACTTAATAAAACTAAAACTTGAGCACGTAAGAAGTTGCCAAATTAATATTTGACCAAGTGATTACAATGCGAAACATAAATTTGCTGAAGTTTATTTTGGGAAATAAAACTAACGCTGTAAGTTTTTAGGGGAGTAAAATTTGACAAATATTTTTCCAAACGGAAGGATACCGTGTCAAATATGTCGTTAACCGGACACATAACCAATACCGGCAAACATTGTTTTATAGTAGAAATATGTAAAAAAAAACACATTCCCTTTTTGTTGCCGACCCGGAGTACAAACGCTAGACCTGACGAAGTCAAGAGCAACGATCAAACCGCTACACCACAGAGGCGATAAGGTACTAGAGTTTACCGTGTCAGACTACTATGGAGAAAATCTTAGCCCTGTGTGGAATATACCATTTGTTTCGCTTTTTAGGAGCTCGCCTTGTACCTATAGGTAAATTTGTGGTGGATTGATGTGTAGCATTTTGCTCGGGTAGGGATCCAACTCCTTATCCATTTTGTTTTTGCATTACGATATTGTTTCGTAACTATCTTGTTCCGTTCCAAAGAATGTAGTAGCTGGTAATCTTGCATATTAGCTCTATCATATCGGACACTTATCCCGTTCAATTAAATCTTATTATTAACGGAGTTGAATATTTGTTCCAAGTCTTTTGCCATAAAAATCCGTTATCCTATAATCCAAAGAAAGTCTTTGTTGAATACGTAATAAAAAAATAATAATAAAAGACTCAGATTTTACATATTTCCCATCACATGTTCGGTGTAAATTTAATTAAAAATTGTCCAGCTGCAGCGGACAGGGTCGTCGTAAAAACGTTGCACAGTTACATTTTATATACGCGCTTATACATTTTTTAACGAAATTTATTATTATGCTTCAAATAAACTAATCCTGGGTATAATAACATACGTTATCCCTTTTTAAATTCAGTACGTTTATAACTGCTTCTCTCCTTGTTTTACTTCGAACATATTCCGTTTTAATTTTAGCGCGCTCAAACTGCGAAAAATTCGATTTAATTGAGTCTTCTGGGTACACAAAAACAAAATATTTTCCTTGACCTTCCTAGGATTCTATCATCCGATCTAGTCTCAGCAACAATGGAACCACCTGAAACATGAGCTATTTTACCTAAAAAAAGAACTTTTAAAATTGGTTCAGACTTGACGGAGAAATCGATTAACACGCAAAATCTTTACTAGTAATATAATTTTCTACTTCATAAAACTATTTTGCCAAAAAGCCTGTTGTAGATGTAAATTAAATATAACATATCGTCACTAAACATTCAAATAATATACCGAAACTTTGTCCTACATCAAGAATCAAACTAGCGATATCAAACGAATCACCTTGGGCGTTGTTAACAATAACTTTATACTCATTTCAAGGGCTACATGAATGTAATTTTCAAATATCGATTGTACTTTGCTATCCAACTTGATATTCAAATTGCTTTAATATAATGTTTGCTTGCGGCGAGATATACTGTCGCTTGTTGTCCAATTTGCTTGACATTACAATTTAGAACTTGTCTTTGATAGCTGCTTTGTCTTGATATAATTTATTCCTTATTCAGATTTTTACTCAACACTCCTAAAAGGTTAATTATATAACTTAAGGGGTTTATTTAAGTTAATCAGTTTCTTATCATAACAGGTTTTACAGAGTTTGCGTAAATTATTTATATTTGTTTTATAATTACCATTAAGCTTTATTGAGGATCGATAACCAGACCTAAGTCATTTTGTAACATCGAATGGTTTCTCAGCTTACACTTTCAAAACAGATAAGAACGATGGCACCTATATAACATGAGATGACCTGGTAGTGGAACATGCTAGAAGTGTCTGATTCATTCAAAAATGTTTGAAAATAGTCACTCAACAAACGTGTTTAAAATTTAGTTTGTGCAGTACAATGCTAAATCAAAGTTACAGTAACAAAAGTTTACTGGAAATTGTTTCCATATTCACAGAAGCTAACAATGGATATTTTTAGCTATGGTACAAACTAATTATATTATTGTCATTGTGACTTCATCATAAGTTGAGCAAAGGTTTAATGGGTCCATACCCATAAGACTAGCGGTAGAGTCCCACGTTGCAACTTGTCCTGATAGGGATCTACGACCTTACCTATTCCAGTTGCCATTGTCACATTTCGGTCCAGAAGGTATGATAAACGTTAGATTTTCACAAAAATTGGCCTAATACTAACAGCTCGGCCACAAGACAGCGAAGAACCTAAAGCATCTATAGTGTATTTCATCAGCAGGGTCACGTTTTTCTCGTTATCTTACAAGTTTAAAAAGTTATTTATAATCACAAAGATCTGGTAGTTATAGGATGTCGAGTTAAAGTGTTGTTACACGTATCAAAAATAGTGCGACCGAGTAAATAAGTATGCTATTGATTAAAGTTAATCTAAACGTTAACAATTTAGAAAATTGTAATACGAATTAGTATGTAGTCTGAATATTTATTGGAGATAAAGGCACGAGCAGTTGTTATCAATGTCACGATAAGTCGCTTTTAACTAATGTTTCATATTTTATCTTGTTACAAAGTGCACTTTCAGTCACATTTGAAATTAAGAACTTGGAAAGATTTATGTTTAAAATAAAATTTGCCGTTTATCTACCTACCACCTGCAAGTATTAATATTAATCAGCTGTTATTATTTGTGATAACATAAAGTATTAAGATTAAATAGGTATTTGTATCTTTTATCAAATCTGATTTAAATGTTAGTTCTCATTGGTTTTGCACTCTTGTTAAAGTCTTTCATCGTAGTTTTTATGCAATAAGACAAAATGCATAGGAATGGTGTAATTATATGCAATAAGATGTGTTAAAAATAGTAGTCTAGTGCCAAGGTTCTTTTTTTGATTTTTCCGTTAAGTCGGCATTGTATAATAAATATAAGGTTCTGCATTTATTATACCTGTTAATGAAACTACATTTCTTTCTAGTCGGTTATATCAATTTTGTTTTTGAATACAAACATCGCCTTGATATCATGCCCACCGCTAAAATTTATTCAACTTGTAAAAGAACTAAATAAATAACCACCAATAGTCCTTCGTCACATTTTATCGTTTTATTTATTGTTACGGAAAATCTGTGGTGTAACGCTCGCTGACCGCATTCGTAACAGTGAGATCCGAGAAAGAGTGGGATTGAAAGAAAGTGTTGGTGTTAAAATGCGAAAGGGCATGCTCCGCTGGTTCGGTCATGTGGAAAGAATGACAGATGAAAGATTGACAAAGCAGATATACAATGCGAATGTGGATGGATGTAGGTACCCGGGGAGACCAAGGCTGACATTTCACGATCAGATCAATCAGATATTATCCGAGGGTGGTGTCAAGAGTCTCCGAAACCGGCGTGTTTGTATGAAAAGGGTTATGAATGTGAAGGAAGCAAGACAGGTTTGTCAGGATCGTGAGGTCTGGCACTCGATACTCTCTGCCTACCCCGTAAGGGACTTGGCGTGAAGATATGTATGTATGTATTTATGGTATCTTCACGCCCATATCCCCGAAGAGGTAGGCAGAGGCACAACCAGGGCACCCACGACTAGCCGAAGACACTAAGTCCCACAATGTGATAGGTGGCAAGCCTATCGCCAACCGGACACATTTCCAATCCCGACCAACATTTTTTTTTATTAGAAAATTGGAAAAATCCAATTTTCATTTTGTTGGCCGACCCGGGATTCGAACCCGGGACCTCGGGCAGTCAAGTCCAACACCCGGACCGCTAGACCACAGAGGCGATTGTTCCACCACCACAGAGGCGAGAGATGGATATTTATTGTTTTATAAAATTTAATAATATGCTTACAAAGCAGTTCTGATATTTGAAAATGCTGCAGCACAAACGTGTTATGTGGATGCTAAAAACTCTTCTAGCACTAACAAGTCGATTCTAGGCAAATTAGCACTGCTAGTCTAAATATAACATAAGATAATAACAAAATAAAAAAATTACAATGTAACACGTTAAAATGATTATTTTGTTGCTAATGAGGAAAGTATGTACTCCTAACTCTTCTTCGATTACTGACAGGAACATACATTTATATGACGACAATAGATACCTGTCTAGGTGTTTATAAATGCATTAAAGTACCTAAGTATTTTTATAGTTTTTTTTATCGTTAGCCATACTATCGTTTAAACTTATTAATAACTTTGTAGATTGTATAAACTATGTAATAGAGATGCTACTTCGACTAAAACTCAAGTTTGTGGTTTGCGCCGTAGTCTCATATCTGTGAACGTCAGTTTGGAATTGTACATTATTTAATAAACATATTAATTATTTTGGCTAAAAATATTGGAATTAACAGTTGTTTTGAAATCGTTTATTCACGATTTCATTATATGACTGTATAGTTTCAACGGACTCCAAAACAAGAAGGATGTTCTCAATTCGTCTGCCTACTTTTTTTTTATGTCTGTGAGGATTACTCGGCCAATAACCTACAGATTTTGATATTTCTTTCTTAGAAAGGTAGGTCATGATTCTCAAAGATAGGTCATAGATGGTCGTCGTTACAGGTTTTATCGTGATCCGACTGGTAAATCGCGACATGCTACCTAGAGAAATAGTTGGAGTCGGTTTTTGCAATTATACCTACAAAGCTTAATTAGTGTTTTATAACAACGATTACTTTGTCCATATATTTTGATGTTCAGTCATTAAATATATTTAAAAAGAATAGGCATAGGTAGGTATGTACAAAGGAGCAACCGAGTTTATTTTTATAAATTTAGTCTATCTATCTGTCTGAATTTGGACCGCGATTTAACAAAATGGACTGGAAGATACTTTATGTTTCGAGAAAGTTTAAAAAAAAATTCTTTTTATTCCTCATAGTTCTTCTAGGAGAGAGGTAAAAGTCAAAATGTAAATTGATCTATAATTCATTAACGTGTAGTCCAATTTCATTTATTAGTTTTTTGTTTTGCAGTTTGTGTTTTACAGATTGTCCCATATGTTTTTCATGTCATAAGTTTTGTTTGAGAAACATTTGGACGATCTTTTTATATTTTATCAATTATATGTACATAAAAATCTTCACGCCAATTCCAACTCTTCTCTTATTGAATGCAAAGTCAACCAAGTTAAATACTTAATTATTACACAAGGATTTAGAATTTCCTGTAAAAAGTTGTTTACCTATTATACTAGTTTATATTGGAATATCCATTTACACATACGGTAATCATTTCTGGAGTATATAACTGGAAATTTATTGCTGCATTAAATTATTAAAATAATTTATGACTGTAAAAGGAAACGATTATTATACGTGTGAGGATACACAACTGATAAATGAATATTATCCGCATACACTTCTTGCTGATATGTTAAAGAAGCAGAAACTTAGCATTGAGATCTTTTTCTGTATTAAATAACACATTTATTATTTTACTAGTTAAATATTTTTATAATATTCTAAAAGCAAAATGTGTATGTGTTACATTTACAACTAGCTGTTACCTGCGGCTTCGCCCGCGTAGTCTATTAATTTAATATTTAACTCTCCAACGCTACCCGTTGAAATTTTAAGATGAAAAACGGCCTACGATTTTCTTCAAACTTTAATCTATTTTTATTTAAATATCATCTAAAAAGTATTACACGATGATGTTCTGGAAAGAAAAAAATTGGAAAGTAGTGCACTGAGCACAACCGTTTCATAAGGAGTCAACCACGCGCATACCACGCGTCTGTGTCGCGCGGTCTTAAACTATAGTGTTAACGTAGTGATTATATTCTATTTGATTTGATAGTGTTATTTTAAAACTGCGATATTTCCTAAGATATTCATTCAAATCGAGAGATGTGAAATGCAATTTTGTTTTAAATTAAATACTTGTGATGAATGACGTATTTTTTTGAATAGGGATTAAAATCGTGTTATTATTATTATACATTATTTTGAAACAAAATTGGTTAGCATAAAAAAAGGTTATAGTGAGCTAACCTTAAAAGATAGAAATGTGCTGTTGCGGCCTTTTTTTGGACTTTTAAAGGGGAACAATTCTTTCATACATGATTTTTACGAAACTTTCACTGTTAACGTAGCGCACGCTCTCAATAGGAATAAAATCCCCCGATTTTAAAACATTTATCATTGGTGTTCCGTTCCTATTGATCTTAGCGTGATGATGTATAAGCCTATAGCCTTCTTCAATAAATGGACTTTCTAACACTGAAAGTTCAAGCAAACAAACAATCAAACTCTTCAGCTTTTAATTAAATATTAATATAGATAGTATAGATTTTGGTTCCGAGCTCTTACAAAAAAGTATAGAGTGCTTTCATACCAACTTAGCCATAAAAGGCGAGTTTCGGTTCATTTATTAAGAGAAAAATCTGGAAAATTAATTTGTCTATACTAAACACATTTATCGGTGACGTGGTTTTGCACGTTTCCATGTTTATATTCTTTTATAATAAGGTTAATAAGTTAAAATACTTATGATTAAATTATCGCTATAAAAAGTAGCCTATGTTCTTTATTCCTCATTAAGTGTCTAAATACAAAGTTTCACTGTTATATCTTCAAAAATGTCGATTTTCCATACGAACATTCATCACCTGTTTTTACCCCAATTTCCTCCCCCAATTTTCGCTATAGAAAGTAGCCTATGTTCTTTCGTTTACAATAAAGTGTCTAAATACAAAGTTTCACTGTTACAGCTTCAAAAATGACGAATTTACACATGAACCATGAACAGTCATCCCTTCTCTTTACACATTCTCCCCCATTTTTTGCAGTAAAAAGTAGCCTATGTTCTTTCGTTTATCATAAAGTGTCTAAATACAAAGTTTCACTGTTACAACTTTAAAAATGACGTTTTTCCATATGAACATTCATCCCCTCTTTTTACCCATTCTATTTTTTGCAATAAAAATTAGGCTATGTTTTTTCGTTTACCATAAAGCCTATGTTTGTTTATCGGGGTCTATTCTATGTCTGCACCAAATTTCATCAAAATCAGTTAACTGGTTTAGGCGTGAAAGCGTAACAGACAGACAGACAGAATTACTTTCGCATTTATAACATTATATATTACATATATTTAATATATTCTAGTAGGGAAGTAGGGATTTTTAATCAATTTTGCTACTATGTGTATCATAATTTCTATGTGGTCTAGCGGTCCGGGTGTTGGACTTGACTGCATGAGGTCCCGGGTTCGAATCCGGGGTCGGCCAACAAAGAGAAAATTAGATTTTTCCAATTTTCGAATTAAAAAAAATGTGTGCGTGTACTAGCTTACACTCGTAAGAAGTGAAACTTCTTTATGACGTTATTTTTCAAAAAATAATTTACTAAATGCAACTTTACAGAAATTGGTTAAATAAAGTTAAAATATGATAAAGTTTAATAAAAGGCTATTATCATAGACGCCATCAAAGATAGCGCGTAACGGAAAAATGTGACGCGTAACGAAAAAATGTTACACTACATTTTTTTCCAACCCCAATAAAGAAGTTTCACTTCAAAAATGTTGGTCGGGATGTCGGGATTGGAAATGTGCCCGGGTGGCGATAGGCTTGCCACCTAACACATTATGGGGCTTAGTGTTTTCGGCTAGTCGTGGGTGCCTTGGTTGTACCTCTGCCTACCTCTTCGGGGATATGGGCGTGAAGATACCATAATTTCTTTGTGTGTTTTTCGTTAACGATAAACTGATGTACGTGGTACATTGTTATGGACTTATGGTAAAAATTACTGTTAAATATTTTTCCTACGCAAATCGTGCCACCCCCGTTAACCCTCATAGGGGTTGATTTCGAAAAAAAGCTTAGATGTGTATCTCATAGTTTGTATTACAGAGCATTATGTCAGTGACACGCAAAATATTTCAATAGAATTAAATTTCCCATACAAACTTAGCCACCCCCTTTAATGTTTTTTTATTGATTTTGTTGGGGGTTTATTTGTTCAATAAATGGGGGTGAATTTAAAAAAAACCCTGAAACACATGTTTCATTATTTGTACTAAAAAGCATTAAGTCAAAGTTTCATGCAAAAATGTGCAATAAAAATATTTTTCTCATACAAACTTTGCCACCACCTTTTAACCCTTTTAGGGGTTGAATTTCCAAAAAAATAATATACCTATGTCCTTCTCATGAATGCAAACTGTCTACATACCAAATTTCAGCAAAATCGGTTGGGTGGTTTAGGCGTGAAAAGGTAACAGACAGACAGACAGAGTTACTTTCACATTCATAATATTAGTGTGGATTGTAACATTAAAAAGGGTAGACCAATTTTAATTCATTTAAGCATAAAAATAAACTTTACCTTAGAATAGGTATATATTGCCAATTTGAACGTCTCGTTGGTCGAGTGACCAGCGTACACGCCTCTAACTAGATCGACCAACCGCGAGGCCCGAGTTCGATTCCGGACAGGGGCTGGCTTTTGTGTGATGAACATTTAGATGTCTATATTTCTGATTCTGAGTGTTGATTAAATTTATTCTGGTATCTATTTAAGTATTTATATGTATTAGAATCGCTGACTAAAACCGTTATGGGTTTAACGAGCGAATAATTTGTTTCTTTGGGGTTAGATTAAATTTTTGTGACTAGTCCAGGGACATTTATTTATTACCAATTTGTTATCCCGATATATCGACGAGTACCTGTCATAATTCAAATGCATGGTCTCGGACAATAGTCAGTTTTTTGCGTTTTTTCTACCTGACAAAACAGCGAAAAAGCACACTGCTCTCCCGATAATGTTGTAAGAGCGTCGCTGTCCTTTGGCTATTGTACAAGCAAACTAGCCAGTGCCCTTCAAACCATAGAACCACAGTGCCAAACTGTTTTATTTTGGGAGCAAGAATAGGAATTTGGTGACTTGGGTGGTCCGACACTTGACTTAACCCAATGGTCTCATTGTTACTGACACATTCAACCTATGCTTGTCTATTACGAGCTTACAAAAAGTGATGCAGAAGGTCTATTCGAGACAAAGGACCGGCCCGAGCAGATTTATGAATATAATTTTGATAACTAAATCATTGATTTACCACTTATATCTTAAACAAAATTTTGGTATCGGGAAAAGTAATATATTGATATAATTATGTATTAATGATATATTTTAGTGTTAAATGTCATTAAAATTAATAAAATTAAAAATTTATAAGCTCGGACAAAACTTATGTCGATAAAAGCAATTTCGATTATATTAATTTTCAAAAATTAATCTCTCAACTGAGAGAAATCTTCAACTTTCTCTCAACTGAGAGTTGAGAAACTTTTTTTTAAAAAAAATCTCTTAAAAATCCCTTAAAAATTTCATCTTATAACACCCCTTTTTCCGTCAGGAGTTAAGATGTAAATTGATACAATAGTCTAAAAACGATAACGTCAATATTAAAACGGTAATGTTTTTACTGAAATAAACTAAGGTGATAAAAGAATATCGATAAAAATAAAAAATAACCGTGGTTTATTTGAGTATATAATGGCTCCCAAAATTTGATGCCTAAATTTAAAAATACCTACAATCTTAGTTCACAAATAAAGTGCATATGGAAGTTGAGTGCAAAATTAGAGTAGCTTTAATACGATCACTTGAGTACAAAGCACGTATTCACGTCGGAAAGACAAGACCTAGCGGTCGGAAGTTATGGCTTTTGTTTGCGACGTCTCTCCGTGACTTTTCTGCAACACTTAGCAAACGTTTAAATTCCATTGTGTTGTTGCTGACATTTTATACCGGATATTTCTATTGTTTCGACAGTTTGGAAGTTTGAACAGTGAATTAGCAGACTTTTATCTTTTGCTTATTAAAACGGACCTAAGAAAATATATAGTTAGTTCAAATTTATTTCTGAAACCTTATGACTTGACTGTAGTATTTGTTAACAATAGTTTTATTACACAACTTGTGTTATGCTTTCTCTGTAGAACGAAAATAAAGTTAATGCTTAAGAATGAAGTACAAACTCATATACGCCGCGAAGATAAAACGATGAACTCTGTGTGACTTTTCTGCAACATTCATAAACCCTTGTACTCTGCGGTGCTCCCATTACTTACACCAAATAAGTTTTTGCAAGATAAACGCTTAAAAGTTCATAACGTAACTTCTTACACGCAAGTTTGAACACACGCAGCCTTTAAAAGGAGTAGTGTGTTTTCGAGGTGTATGTATTGAAAGATTTGTTATCAAACCGTCACTTAAAAATACCATAGATGTTAATGGTGGGCTGCTTTCGTTATGTGTGCCAGGCTTTTTATGGGATAAGACAACAACCAAGAACATAGTTCATCTTATGGTTAGAGACTACCGTGGCTTATAGACGCTATAAATCTTAAAGGTGCATTGCTGTCCTGTAGCCGAGGTGTTAAACCTAATGTGCAAGTCTACCTGCTACCCTCCGGACTGAAACGTGACAGACATTTTGACGCTGGATCCCTACACAAGCAAACTTGCAAAAATTGCTGATCACCAGTGTGCTACCAACCTTAGGTACTCACAACCCATCATGACCTTTCTTACCACTCAATGCAACGGACGAAACATTGCATTCACAAGAACAGACCTTTGCAAAACTTTCTACAATTTTAAGAAAAAAAAATATCTTTTTTATATGATATTGGAAGGCAAACAAGCAGACGGATTTCCTGATGGTAAGAAATTCCAGATGTTGCCAACCTAAGGCCGGGATGTTAGGCCTCGAGCAAAAGTAAGTTTACCGGCTACCTTACCCTCCGAACCGGAACACGTCATGACGTTATGACGACAAGAATAGTAATGCGGTAGTACCTACCAATCTGGGCGAGTCGCTGCGAAACTCTACCACCTAGTCAGATGTCACGGTGTTAGTGACGTTAAACCTATGCTCCCCTTTTAGGAGCTGCCTGGCAGGAAGGCAGCTGGTCTATTCTGCAAAGGAGCCCGGACCAACACGGGGAGACCTCACTCTCTGTCCCTTCTGTGGATAGATGTCACAATACCAGTAGGTACTATTAATCGCAAACTGCAAACTCGCAAAAACATCAAAGTTGCTTGAGCTGCTAACAAAGTAAGCAAAGAACCAAAAGTTGATTTAATATAATTCTACCCAATGTCACATTCCGGGTACTACGGCAGTGGGCCCTATTAAGCTTATACTCATTTCTAAGAGTTGTCAGAGAGGTAAAATGGTCTAGTCTAACAATTATCTTACCATCCAGCACTTGTCAAGATAGTGAACATTTAGGTTGAATCGGCACGAATAGGTTAGGCAGTCGTATGATAAATCCGGACGAGTCCATGTACCTCACCTACTACCTGGTAATTAATGCAGCACGCAATAAATTGAATCACCCGCAGCGTTCAGATGAACATAATCAGTTATCCCAATTACATTAGGACATATGTAAGTGGTTCCGGTTGATTCACCCGTTTGTCACGCGTGAGACAGCTAATTTGTGTGACATGCGAGCGCGTCTCCGTTTCGGGACTCTATAAATCTGATAGAGTTCCAAATACGAGCATGTGAAATGCGATGTAATGGCCGAAGACATAAATTTCCTAACAAAAAGGATTTATTGTGGCAGTTTGCGTAGTTTCAGCATATGTGTTTAAAAACATAATATATTGATAGGGCGGAATTGTATTTGGAATTTATCTATGGACAACTTTCACTTACAAAATTAATTATATAAAAAAGTCATAGGGTTACACTGATACCATCTATGGAGACTATAAAAATCAGTTTTAGAAGTGTGGCCTTTGCATCAAGATTATTTTGCAACTAGCTGACAAACGCTTTTAAAAATAAAAAGATATCACAATTAAAAAAATAAAAATAACTAGCGTAATTATAAAGAAGTAACTTAGTAAAATAAAAGCAAAATATTTAAAAGCATAATAGTTATAGTTTAACGATATACATTTGTTTGCGAACGACATTTGTTTTTGAAATATTTATATTAAATTACTTTTTTATATCTTAACATTTAACATAAAGTTGGGAATTTAAATTCAGGCCTGTGGGTAAAATCTGACAATACCTTAAATCTGTCAGACAGTTTGGAATAAACGAAGTAGTAAAGGATCCCCCAAACATATTTAAGAACTTACAAAACTATGTGCCAGCATGTTACTTCACGTTCTTGTAAAAATAAATAACATAACAAAGTTAACTTCAGTATCCTTTGTTTTCGTAGGTACCAATAACATATTAAACTATAGTGCGTGCAAGATAAGTCTGCGAGCGAAGGAGGGCGCTGCTAACGTAGCCTTTTTTATGCGAGAGGTCAGCAAACAAGCACAAGACTGAGAGACTCCTAAGAGACAACCGTGGCCTATAGGTGTTACAGGCTGTCCTGAGGCCGGGATGGATGGCTCAAGGCTCTTCATGCAAGTCCTCCGCTTACCCTACCTTCAAACCAGAACATAATTGTGTCATTTTGGCGGCATGAATTATTAAATCGGTAGATCCCTACCCGGGTACGTAGCGACAAAGCACTCTACCACCAGTGGTCTTGTTGTTAATGAGCTGCCTGGCAGAAAGGAAGATAGTCTGTTTTATTCCTTGGACCCAGACCAACACGAGAATTGTCTAAAATATATATTTGCCCTCACCCTGTATGTATTACAACTAATTAAAAATGTTTTACAGTAACCATTTAATATTATATATTAAAATTATTTTAACGACGATCATAAACTCTGTTCTACTTAGCTGTTTTACTCATTCCTGTACATGTTACACGAATGAGTAAATGTTACAGGACTTTTCTCAGTAATAAAAAAACAGTGTCACAGAAGGACTGTAACATATTGCGTTATTTTTCACGTAATCATACTTCACAAAAAACCGGTGTTTTATCATATTGTTAAAAAAAAACACAAATTACACTTCAAAATATTTTAGAAAATAACACGGTAGATCGGGTTTTAAAAAATACCATGCTGCTGCGGCAATTAACGTGTATCTGGTAACATTCGGCGAATGACGAAATACGATGGTGGATCCAAAAGTTCGTGGCCTAACCTACATGGAGCTATGACATCTTTTTAAAATCTACCGTCATTTGTTAGTATTAGTTTGATTTATTGTGCGCAGTTTCATTGCGATACTGCACAATATAAATTTTCTGTGATTATTTGTTTGAAGCAATCTGACGCAATTTTCAATAATGGAGAAAATTTAACACCGTGCAGTCATTAATACCTCAATAAAAAAGGCCTATCACGAAAAGACATCCATCAAGATATGGTGAGCACTTTGGGGGAGTCTGCTCCATCGTATTCCAGTGTCAAAAAGTGGGTAGCTGAGTTTAAGCGCGGTCGTGAGAGCTTTAAAAATGATCCTAGGAGTGGAAGGCCTACATCCTCTACCACGAAAGAAAACAACGATAAAATTTGTGATCTCGTACTGGGTGACCGACGTTTGACCATTGGTAAGATAGCTGAGACAACAAACATTAGTTATGGCTGGATGCAACACATAATAACGGAAGAGTTGTGGTTCCATAAGGTTTCTGCTCGCTGGGTCCCGAGGTTGCTTTCAGCTGAACAAAAACGAGTTCGATACACAATTTCGCGAGACTGTTTGGAACTTTTTGAGACTGATCCCGAGGACTTTTTGTCTAGATTTGTTGCCATGGATGAAAGCTGACCACCACCACCATACTCCTGAATCAAAGCAACAATCCAAACAGTGGAAAAGATCAGACTCTCCTACACCGAAAAAGGCTAAGGTCGTTTTGTCGACTAACAAAGTCATGGCT
>NJDC01003112.1:90287-107020 GCA_002245475.1 Calephelis virginiensis
TATATAGACACTGCACATGTTTTGCGAGCAATATGTGTGTAGCTACACCAAAAGGTCTTTGGTATAAACTCGAAGCTTAAATAAATAGAGCAGTGAGTACCTAAAAAAATTTTAAAGTAAATTGTTAGAACCGTACTTACTATACAATCATTTACTTAAGTCACTAAAAATAAATAAAGTTGCTGATATTTATAACTTACCTTTTCTTTAAGACTTGTCGAGATTTTAAAGAAGTCAACCGGCGCAACTCTTGACAGAGAAAATGAAAAGCTTATTTAGACAAACGATATCATTTTCGAAACTCTGTCTTGGACAGACCCTCTACAAGATCGAAGGAGACTCGGATGCTTTTTTTAGAGCCCGGAGGCTTAACCACTCATCCTGAGCTTAAGTAGATTCCAAGTAAATAAATAGCGAGCAGACATCACTTTATATTTCTAAAAACACTTTGAAGACAATAATTATTCACTAAATGTAATTAATATTAACTTATTTGGAATACTAAAAGAATTGGAATTCAAGTTTTCACTTCTCACTGACAAAACATCAACCGAGAGAACTTGACAGTTATAAATTACCGCGTTGGAGTATTCGAGTATCATAAACGCACGTTTCTACGTAAAACTGCCATTACACTCGCAAAATAGATGAAATACGTCATTAACGCCGTCACGTTTCACCGAGTTTAGCGTTTTGGGCCAAAACACTAGCAATAGAATTTGCTATAGTGACCACTAGAGGCGCTGTTCAAAACCCTATACAAATTTGAGTTAAAAACGTAAACGCGATGGTAAGTGAAAACTACATGTGGCCAATACACTCGGGGCTCTGTCCTTCCAAAAATGAATTAGTAAAATCGATATGTTATTGGTCGAGTATTCTTGTAAAAACCAAACGAAAGAATTCAGCCGTGCATATTTCTACCGCCATAACGTCATGACGTGTTCCGGTTTGGAGGGTAAGGTAGCCGGTAAACTTACTTCCCGGCCTCAGCTTGGCTACGCACCATTACCACCTTTGGTGTCTCTATGCGGCGTGAATTTCTTACCGTGTGCTTGTTTGCCTTCCAATATCATAACAAATAGAAAAAAACATGCAGTCGAATTGAGAACCCCCTCTTTTTGACGGTTAAGTAGCATTAATTTTCGAGTTTTTCCTTAGGTTATTTTTGTCTAAGTTAGGTTTGCTAACGATTATCCTTGATGGCAAGAACGCCGAAGACCCTACGAACTGGCAAAGTAATCGTTGGGAACCTTATCCTAGGTTCTTATGCCTGAGCGTAAAGAACAATTATTAACATTAGCGTCAAAATGATAATGACTTGCTTTTATAATTTACTAGAAGCTCAACTCCATACCTATTCATAAACAAAGGTGCATTGACTTGTATATACGTCCATACAATTTCCATTTCAATGTTTTCTCGACAACATCGAGGACAGGTTCCGAAACGGAGTTATCAGCCTTACTCGATTAAGTTGTCTAAACCCTTAGAGATCTGTTTCAGGTTTCAAGAGGAATATTGAAATACAACAATGAAAGAAATTTTCAGAAAGTTACTTTTTATGTAATATAAGTTCCTCCGTGTTGGTCCGGGCTCCTTTGCAGAATATACCATCTGCCTTTCTGCCAGGCAACTCGTATAAGGCGAGTATAGGCTAACCGTCACTAACACCGTGACATCCTACTAGGTGGTAGAATTTTGCTGCAACTCGCCAGAATTGGTACCACTGCCTTACCAAGTCCGGTAGCCATAGCGTCAGTGCTTGCCATTGACGTGTTCCAGTTCGGAGGGTGAGGTAGCTGGTTAACTTAATTATGCTCGAGGCCTAACATCCCGGCCTCTGTTTAGCAACGCACCAATATTACCTTTGGTGTCCCTAGGCGGCGGGAATTTCTTACCATTAGGAAATCTCGACATTTGGCACTCGATATTCTCGCCTACTTCGTTAGGGACTTGGCGTAATGCTAAGTTAGTAAATAATTTTTTGACTTATCTGTTATTTATATAAACGATAAATGCTATAAGTAGATAAGGATCATTAACTTAGATACGCATGTTTTTGCATACACTTCTTGGCAAAGAATAACAATAATTTAAACCTAAAACAGTTATGAATTGATATGTCAATATTTTTCGTTTATCATTTAATCTTAAATATATCTAACTAGTGAGTAAGTTATGCTAGAAGATATAGAAACCTACTTAGTAACTTTTATTAAATTTCTCTTTGCTGTTTCAGCATCACTGTATTATGTTCTAACTTTATCAATATTTTATTAATGTGCTCTAGCGTGCTTGTTTTTTCATTAAGTTTAACTAAAATAATTTAGTGACGTCTACGATAATATGAGATCCCCACATTGATATAATTTCAAAGAAACCTTTATTTGATGCAACGGAATCGTATGGAATCCCTCTGAGAAATTTAACGAAACTCAGGTAAACTCAATCTGAAACTGGAATTACAACCGATTGTATGTGTCATAACCGTTCCTTCTAAGATATGCAAATAGGATTTTATTGCACGTGAGAGGTATGTATGAATCGCTTTATAGAGCTTCGCCTTAAGTCTCGTTCCCAGTAGCTCTGTGTTTACAGCCAGAGGTTTTGTGAACCCGGTACCTTTTTAAAAACCTAAAAGCTTTATAACCCTATTGGATTTTTGACAGAGGTTTGCTAGAGGTTTTATAATTCTAGTGGCTCTTTCATAATAGCTAAAGGTTTTGTGCTCGCAGTGGAACTTTGGTAGCAGACAAATTTCGTGATCCGAGTGGATCACTAATATTTACTAAAGGTTTTGTGATCCTTATGGCTTTTTTGGTAACCCTTAAAGGTTTATGCATCCTCTGGATCTTAAACAGATAGCTTTTTTGTCAGATGATGCAGTCAACTGTGTCTGTTATCTGTTTTCTTCTAAATTTACCAGTAAATTAAAATCTTGAGTATTATGTTGACTAGTAACTAAAAACTAATATGCGATAATTGAAGTTTAGTAAAAATATTTATAACTTACCCCTGTTGGCTCTAGGTTAGTTCTAGTAGAATAATATTGACTAACTGCTTTAAGCAGAGTGTACGAGACGAGCGTAAGTTTACTTAACTACTACACATCGGCTACTACTACCGAAACTCAGACTAGGTGATAGAATCTTATTAAAATGTCGAAATTGGTAATTCTGCCTTACGCTTTCCTGCTGCTGCTATCATAGCCACTTTCGGATTCGGTTCAGCAGAGTAAGGTAGCCAGTGAAAAGACTTAGAAAAAAGGGTTCATGACTCCAATCTTAAGTCAGCGATGTGAAAAAAAGTGAATTGTTTACCCTCTTGACGATTTATCCGCTAGATCACATTTCAATTTCATGGAAAATTCCTTCACAACAATCAACACCACGGTATAAAACTGATAAAACACACAGCAATAAAGTGCGTTGTTTACCGGACAAGTGCATGCAGGGGCCATCGCGCTAGATAGTCGTTCTAACCGGGGACATAGCAGTTTATTCGCACGTTGTGCAGCTGCATCGTCTGGATAACCATTTACATTGTAATTTCATTCTGTTGCGTATGTTACCGGACGTTCACACAGGCCACTTATTGCAGTTTGTTGCTTATTTCCTTTAAATTACGTATTAGCTGCTGCTCTGGTTCCAGTCACGTGGATTTGAAATTTTAGGTTTTCCCTAATTTTAAAATAGCAAAGTATACAATGACTATCAGTTGCGCCTTTTCATACAATATATTATTACAAAAAGTTAGTGTTATATACGTACTTCTGATTGTTTTATGATTATTCGTTTGGAAACTATCCGGAATAAAAAAAATAATATATTACCCTCGGATTTAGATTAAAAATATAGTAACAATTCATTAAAATTGATTCAGCTCAAGCGATTTCATACGAAGTCTAATCAAGTTGCGGGTTTAGCCGCTACACTACATCGGATACCGGCTATGATGTATTGACACTATGATATATATATATATGTATATTTATAGCAAATAATAACAATTAAACTTACAAAAAAGTAAGTAACTTATAAAATAATTGTGCTAGTAAAATAAGTCAAGGATATTATACGACAGAAATAAACATACCGTGACATACAGAAATAAAAATTCAACTTCGGTTTCAATAAATAAATCATCTTCGTATACAATAGTTCAGTATTTCCTCGATTTCCCTGTGTTTTCATCATTAGATCCATACTTGGTGGCAACGTGATACTTACGATTGCTTGAGTTCGAAGAAGAAACCGACTTATACACGTAAAAAAATATAGAAGTCAAACATATAACCTAAGTCAGTTAAAAATTTAGAATACGCCCGTACCCAGAAAAAGAAAAGAAGAAATCAATGTTCATTACACAAATACTGGTTGTTCTCGGAATCAAGTCTTGTTCATATTTAATGGTAATACGCTAAAAAATAGAATAATGAAGTAGACAATTTAAAATAAATAAAAAAACTTCACGTTGCTAATCTGAAGTAAAGTTAAGTAAATAAAGCCTTTTAAAATACACATAACTCTATTTTTCAAACCTTTCCGTCCAACCTTTTGTTAGATCGTATAAAGGCAATATTTATGTAAGGGGCAGTCAATCTGTATCCATTAGGGAGTCGCAATAACGTGGCGGTAGGAGATCCATCAATATTGCTGCACTGATTCCCAGCCCCTATGAATATGTAGCCGTAATACCTTTAACTTTATTTTCCCCTTCTGTGATGACTTTTTTATTCAATTCCATTTCCATTACATTTTATGTCAATGGAATTGATTTCTGAATGAGATTTCAGTACGAAATGTAATTTAACTTTAGTGCGGGATGGACTAATTTTTGTTTAATGTAAAAGTTTTATTTTATTTACATTGTGTCTCTTACAAACGGGTCGACTTGTTAAATATTGTAATTTTAGGTGGTTTTACTAAAAAAAAAGAAACTATCACTCGTTCTAAAATCTATCACCAACGATAGACGAGTAATTGTCATAATTTCTTTAAATTGGTAGAAAAACCAGAGTATATATACTAGATAGAAAATACGATTAAATGTTATACTAAAGTAGTATATTTGGTTTTACGGTACGACACCTAAACAATTTTAGTTAAAAGCTAGCTACTTAAGACAGTGACGCTCCAAAATACCACCTCCGTGAACTGCTACCAATCTCTCCCTTCCTTCAAATGCTGACAAAAAGTAAAAATAATAATTGTATTACAATGTTATTTTACTAAACTAGGTACTGTGATTACTAAAATTAATAAAAAAATAACGAAAATCACTTCCTGCATACTGAAAGAGCGTTTCAGAAAAAAAGTTTATTTAGTGGGCTGCTTTTGCCCGTTTGAAATTTAAAAAAAAATAAAATCGTATTAATTGATATATTTGCTTCACTGTTTATATCTATTCGAATTTTTTTAATGACTAATGTGTTGCCAACCTCGCGGTTTTTACAACTACACTGGGCCTTTAATACAACGAGAAACTTTACAACTATTAAGTTAAGAAATCCCCACACCAAGTCCATCATAAACTTCAATTTCATCAAGATCTGCCTCTAGGGCTAAAGCACGTACAGTTGCAGCAAAAACCAAACGATGACGACCCGTCCACACAGTACAAAAACAAGACGATGTCTCTTTTAATTGCTGCTTGAACTATTTGGGCAAAGAATCAGCTACCAGTAGCATACTGCGGCACTTAAGTAAGAGCGGGCATGGCAAGGGAGCCCTTGATTTGAAGGGTGTCTTAAACGGACCGTTGATAAGTTTGTAGCTTACAGAAATGACGTAAATAACATAAATGCTTATATTATATGTGTTCATCAAAAAGTATAAAGTAATCAAAATTATAAAGATCAACGATAGCGCAGCCAAAAAAACTTTGAAACCAAAACAAACAACTTGCCCTTCGAAATTCCTATTAACAAAACAAAATCTGAAATCCCTTCCTAGTTCCCATCTAATCTGACAGGCTCAACACTAAGACCTAGCTGGTAACAATACAATAGTTCAACGGTTGATTCACTCAAACGACAAGTCCTTGTCAATCCCATTGATTAATGAGAGCCAAACCAATGATATTAAAACTCCGCCTACTCCTAGGTTCATGAGTGGAACAAGTAGTCGAAAGCGCATTCAGATTTTTCAACTTAAGAGATATAACTGAAATTCGCCACCTGCTTCAATACCTGGGACACTGACAGAAGCAGACCAGAGGCGTCTCCAGCAATTGTAGACGTCATCAGACAACGAAGATAGATTTTCCACCAAAAAACTTACTATTTCCAGTCAGTTTGTTACCCGATTATGTTTTTGTTTATTTGTGTACAAAAGGAGGCTTTTCATTAAAGTATCTTCACGCCCATATCCCAGAAGAGGTAAGCAGAGGTACAACCAAGGCACCCACGACTAGCCGAAGTCACTAAGTCCCACAATGTGATAAGTGGCAAGCCTATCGCCAACCGGGCACATTTCCAATCCCGACCAACATTTTTTATTTGGAAATTTGGAAAAATCCAATTTCCTTTTTGTTGGTCGACCCGAGAGGCGATTATTTTTTATTTTTTTAGGCTTTTCATTACCACAAGGTAATTGAATCGTTGTTAGTTTATTTAATTTTTTATTGGATTAGTACATTCGGTGGACGGCTGTGTATTTTCTGTGAAACAGTAAAAATATTTTTTTAATAACTAGTTTACCTAATATATAAGTTTGACTTCAGATAAAAACACATTTTTGTTTATATTGATCTCATCATTGTTTTAAATGTTAGAATAGTCAAAGTTACGCAAGTCAAGTAATTTAGACAATGACCTAAACATCTTTCTAGTCCAATTACATTTTTTCTAACTAAAGTGCCACAGTGTTTACAGTTTTTTTTAAATAAATTTTGGTGAGCTTCATAGCCCTTCCATATGAATATTATGGTTTGCCTGAGTTATCATTCTGCAAAAGCTTCATTAAATATGCCAAAACTTTGTGTTTTTATACCGTTGTTTCTTTTTTTTACTTTCGCTTTATTACTTTTTAAATTCTGAAATCTTTCAATTATGTTCAAAATTTAAAAGCTTTGTATTTTTGCTAAACAAAAATCATAATTAAAAACACACGAATCAAACTGCCAACAAAGTTGTTCTTATACCGCAGAAAAAGAAATTCAGGGACAGCTGTTTATTAATATTCAAGTATGCTAACTCTAATGACCGTAAAATTCAAATTTAGAACCAAAACGCCTTTGTTTCGTTATTGGTCTTGTAATAACCAAAGTTTAAATAAAATGCAAGTAAGTTAACGTAATATACATGAGTTTTATAATTTTGTTCATTTCTAGCGACCCGGCCCAGCTTCACTCGGGGATAGTAAAATATTTAAATGATAAATAATCTTAAAATTAAAAAATATAGTTCAAAATTTCGCTACGGGAAATATCTAAGAACATCTTTATAAAAGAAAAATCTTAATTAAAACAAAATCTATGCAATTTCAGAAAGAAAACAAATTCATTATAATATTATAGGTACATGCTGTATTTATGTATGAACGCCCCCCGCTTCACGCATCGCGCATTCTCACTTAGCAATATCTCTATAATAATATATCTTACATAAAGTGAGCTAGCCCCAAAGTAAGCAAATCATATGTTCGCGTTATGGGTATTAGTCAACGATACTAGTGCATAAGAACTACTTAAATAGATTCTGGAATAAAAATAAAAAACCGGGATACTAAAAATAAACCCGGAAATAAAGACATTTATTTCCATTTATATGTCTGTCATATACATATGTATAGACATTTGTATGTCTGACCCTATCGGGAATCAAGCCTGATCCTCGAGTTTGCTCTTTAGCGTAAGACGTGTACGCAAACCCCTCGACCAATAAAACCGTCAAGGCAGTGTAGATTTTAGAATGTCTTCTAATATATTCAATGAAATCTTTTAGTATAATGAGCTTTTATATTGTGCATGAAAGGCTCAAATTTAATAAATGTTTGTACTATGACAGTTAAAACATCTTTACTATTACCACATTCGAAGTAGCTTTTTTTACATACATATCTTCACGCCAAGTCCCTTACAAGTTAGGCAGAGAGTATCGCGTGCTATACGTCACGATCCTGACAAACTTGTTTAAAAATGTTTAAAAACTTTTTTAATTAAAATGTGTGGCAGTGTTGGTCCGAGCTCCTTTGCAGAATAGACCATCTGCCTTCCTGCCAAGCAGCTCGTAAAATACAAGCATAGGCTTACCTTCACTAACACCGTGACATAATACTAGATGGTAGAGTTTCGCAGCGACAACCCGGATTGATACAACCGCCTTACCTATTCCTGCCACCATAACGCCCAATGCTTACCGTTGACATGTTTCGGTTCGGAGGGTAAGGTAGCCGGTAAACTTACTATTACTCGAGGCCTAACGTCCCGGCCTCAAGTTGGCAACGCACCATTACCATAGTACCGATAATAAACGATTTTCATAAATATAACGGATTGTGTTTATATAAAACACGCGTTTATCCATCGTAAGGATGGTATTATTGTTTTGTGGTTACACCGCGTTAATTTATAACGTTTTCAATATTCAAAGATAATGCTTGGTTACTCAGGTACAATAGTAAGCTCGGCTAATACTTGGAGTAAGCCATTTTATTAATAAGACAGTAAGGCTTTTGGCAGCGATTTCGATGATAGTTCTAAACGGGCTTATATTTTCTAATATATAATTTATGCAGAAACTTAGCTAAATATAGATACATATGTAGCATTCCCCTGCATTCACTCTACCTAACGGTAAACACTGTATGGAAACCTGTTCAGTAGTTTTCAAGTTTACAGCGAAAAAATAGATAAACGTGGCCGGGGGACTTTGTTTTATAATATGTACTAAAGAACTTTCTACTATTTGCATAATAAATTTAACATGGAAACAAAATAAATAAATGTTCATTATAGTTTACACAGGGTCTAGATATTTTACCCACTTTATAATAATACAAATATAGACATAGATCGTATGGATACGATTCCATATTCATAAAATTTTAAGCTAATATTTGTGAGTTACACAAATGGAAATTATTAGCAAGCTTATATCTTAAAACTTATAATAAAATACTTAAAAAACTTGATTGAAAAACTGTAATTTGATGACGTAAGGTGTGAGAAATGATTTTAGTTTACCGAATTTTCATACTATTTACAATTCGAAATATTTAGATATTCCGAACAAAAGCTAGGCTGCGTCAGTCAAGTCAAACATAGCTCCAAAATCCAACAACATTGCGCTGTACTTAGAGAGGTGAACCTAAGATTTTAAAACATCGATGTTATAATATTATAATACTTAATAAAAAATTTTGATGTTTTATTAATTATGATATATTATTATGTTGATATAAAGGGTGTTAGTCGCAAGGTTGGAGAAACAAAAATGGTGAAAAGGTGGCATTATTTTGTTATAATTTATTATTTAACTTTTTTTATAAATTTTCCAAAAGTATTTATTTACTTATTTATATTTCAATACAGTTAATTAGTGCTATACCAATAAAACTTATTTAAAATTTTTCTATATGTACCATGACGTATAATACCTACGTATAATATATAAATATATCCCAGTAGTGTCACGTAATATGTGCCTACATTGTACTATGTGTCTATATTTGACAGCTTCGTTGTTCGAGTGGCTAGCGTACACACTGAATTAAACTGACTAACTGCGAGTTTATGTGATAAACATTTATATGTCCGCATTTCCAGGTCTTATTTTGGGGTTAGATTCAATTTGTGTAACTTGTCCAGGAATATTTATTTACAAAAAAAAAACTATTATTTAAGCGAAGTAAAACTGCAAAAACCGACTTTTATTTCAGTAAGTAAGTTTTATTTCAGTTAAGTTCGCCTCTGTGGTCTAGCGGTTCAGTTTTGGACTTGACTGCATGAGGTCCCGGGTTCGAATCCCGGGTCGGGCAACAAAAAGAAAATTGGGTTTTTCCAATTTTCTAATAAAAACAATGTTCTCGGGATAGGATATGTGCCCCGTTGGCGATAGGCTTGCCACCTATCACATTGTGGGACTTAGTATTTTCAGCTAGTCGTGGGTGCTAGTATGGGCGTGAAGATACTTAAGTAAGTCATTTATATTTTCATTCTCGATTTCCCAGGGATTTCATCACCAGATCCAGACTTAGTGGCATTAAAAAAGAGAAAAAGAAATGGATAAAAAATACGTCAAAGTACAGGAGTCGAACATTTATAATGCTCTTTTTTCGAAGCTGGTTAAAAATTACAACCACCATTTGTTGTTTACCACTTGAAAGTAGGGTTTGGTGGTTATCACAAGTTGTAGGGAAAACCAAGGCACTTTGTGATTTTTTTCGAAATGGTTATTTTTTTTATATAAGCGATTATTTTACTCAACTTACTTTTGATTAACAATTTAAAATTTAAATTAAAACATTATTTCACATGACAGACACAACAGACCAATTGAAACCATTAAAACAATTCTAGAAAAAAAAAAGTGTTACTATCAACCCAGATGATTGTTACAAAATATGGAATTTCATTAAAAAAACAAGCGAATTAACCACGGTATTATTAATTAGTAAAAATAAGCTTTTGCGTCTTGTAATTACAAAAACAAGAAGAAGAAACAAACAATTTTTGTTCATAAATCAACACACTGCACATTTATTTTTGTTCTACACACACACACACAGATTACACACAAAACACATTTCATCTCCTACGGGCAACAGATTTATGACTAATGTCATCGTAGTAGCAATGACGTGTGACAGCTTTTTTAAATACAATATACTACAATGCTCACAACTAATAATTCGAAATTGGAAATTTGAATTCAACAAATGATAATAAAAATTTTAAATATTATTTTAGTATTTATAAACCCAATAACAAGAGCACTACACTGAAAATGTTTATTGCAATTGAAATAATTTGCATACTAGGCCGATGCTTTGCCTATGTTACGAATTTCATTTTACATTTTAAACAGACTTAAGTCAAATAATGACTCTTCAAAATATTAATTTATTTAATTTTCACACCTATCGATGCCAAATCTTGCTACTTACAACATGACTTTAAAAAAATATTATTCTGTCATGAGAATACTTTTTTATGATATTGGAAGGCAAACAAGCAGACGGATTTCCTGATGGTAAGAAATTTGCGCCCCCGTCTAGAGACACCAAAGGTGGTAATGGTCAGTTGCCAACCTGAGGCCGGGATGTCGGGCCTCGAGCAAAAGTAAATTTACCGGCTACCTTAAACTCCAAACTGGAACACGTCACGACGCTATGGTGGCAGGAATAGGTAAGGCGGTGGCACAAATCCGGGTGAGTCGCTGCGAAACTCTACCACCTAGTCAGATGTCACGATGCTAGCGACGACGGCAAGTCTAAGCTCGCCTTTTACGAGCTGCCTGACAGAAAGGCAGATGGTCTCTTCTGCAAAAGTGCCTTTTATTTTTTAGTTAAAAGTAAGAGAAGGTAGTTAAAAGTAATAGCTTGGTAGGTAGAAATTGCTTAGATTTAGTTATAGTTAGTAATTCGTCTGCTTATTTGTGCTCATATATGTTAATAATACTCAGTTTAATAATTTAAGGGCAGTGTTACTTCGAAAATATTAAATTCTAATTCTATAAGCCAGTCATCTAGGTAAACAAAATTAGAGTTGATACTTTCCTCGATTTATTTAAGATTCCATCATCAGGCTCGATGGCAATAGGACCACCTCGGCAGTACGGCTCTTTTAAATAAAAATGAGTTAAAGTCGGTTAAGATACGAAGGAGAAATAGACTAACATACAGAAAAAATATATAGCAATTCAACCTATAAACCTCTTTCTTTTTTCAAGTCGGTTAATAAACAAAAGAAGACGCTGTTAATTCTAGCTAACCGTTATAGTACAAAATAATTTTCTAATAGTTCAAATAAAAAAAATAAGTGATTAATCACTCTGCCTTTTTATTTTCTAAGAAAAACATTTTATAACATAAAAGAGCGAATTCGAATAGATTGCAATTACGGCTTTATTTACAGATATCACTAACAGTTAACTTATTATAAAACAAGTAAAAGTTTGAATAACTCAAAAATACTTATATTAAACATCATCTGCCATATTATGACTTTTTTTTTAAAATTACTGTCCTCATTTCTTGATGAGTATGTGAAGTTACAATTGAAGAATCAGACATATTATTACAGTGAGTAAAAAATACGTTCTAAGTTAAATATATAGAAAAATAAAGACTATAAAAGCTTATTAAAAAATAGGCGTTCACCCAATCGCGAAAAACGAAAAATATGTTAAGGAAGATAACAGTTGATTGAAAAAATATCTTCTATAAATTGTTACTCTTAGATATTTATTTTAGTGCACGTTGCAATATATTACTGAAGCGATAGACTTTACAGTTATCGATATAAGTATTTGTTTTTAAGTTTTACAACCCTAATCGTACTGGTTCCATATTGTACATTGATTTATCTAAACAAACATTGGTCCTAATTCTGCTGAGCAACCACACTTATAACATATTATATATTACATAGCATACCAGTATGCTTTATTTTTCTAATAGAACAAAAATATAGATAGAATAATTTGGATGGTCAGATTTGTCAGGATATCATGTTAACTTTTGACGTTTTCAACGTTTTCCGAGGAGCATAATAAAGATCTGTAGAAATGTTACACACAAAGTAAACTGACAGATCTAAGCGTGATTTGTTTCTATTACTGTCGTCGAAAGTTATAACTTGATATTAGTTTTGTAAGCATGCCGTAGAATTACCGGCGACCATAGGCTGCAAGGGTCATTACGAACAAGACTTCTGGTGGTAAAGTGCTGTCCAGCAACACGTCCGAGTTGATCCACCGTCTTACTCGTTCCTGATGCCATAATTACAGTGCCATGTTCTGGTCCGGAGTTTAGGTTAGCAGGTGGTATTGCACAATAGGCGTAACAGGACAGTAACGCACCTACGACATTTGTAGTGTCTTTAGGCCACAGTTATCTAACATAGTTATCATCAGGAGAGCCGAGTACTTGTTCTTTGTCTAATGCTATGAAAAAAATAAATGTATTTGCTCATAACTTCAGTTCTTGCTGTTGTTGCATTCCAGTTTACAGCGAAATGTAGGGTACTTACCCTACATGCTCATACTCAGTATAAGTTGATACTCAGGATTCAGTATCATTCAAATTGTTATACAAAAAACTTATTTATTGAAATAACAAATTAAAAATGGTTAACAATGCCCGACAATCCCTGCGTAGGTATAAACAAAGACTTTAACAGAAAATACTTATCTGTGATATGACGTAGCTGAGAACCATCTCGATTATGTCAGCGATAAAACAAAAATCGGCATCGAAATCGGTCCATCCATCCAAATGTTATGGTGCCGCAAACATACACACACAAAGAGACAGAGAGATACGTCAACATTTTAACACCCCTCTTTTTTCGGCTGAGAGAAATACGAATGTTGTTTAAAATTTCGTAAGAAACACTTTATGTATAAGATCCTATACCAGTACAGCTTCATGACCAGATTCAGGTTTTGAATATCACTATACTTGTATAATAATAAATAGCGAAGGGTAAGGGGGAAGAAAGGTCATTGCCAACGGAAGATAGTTTGAAGAAATTTAAAAAAAAACTACCTACTAAAACTAACTAGATTACTACCTCAATTTAAAACATGTTTTTATTTCAAATTGAAAACCATGCAGGAGTCTTAAAACAAAAAAGTCTTACATTTGACTTTAATATTTAAAAACTATGTTGATCATTGCTATTTATAGTTGAACTTAAAGAAGTAACGTGACATACATTTTTTTGAAATAGGTCAAAATCAGTGGACTATGATCTTTTTAATAATTTTGTATTTTTTATTAATTGACTCGCACTCTAGCAGAAAAAATAAAAAAAGGCAAAAACAGGTAATATTACTAAAATAATTTGATAAAAATATGTAAAAAACAAATTTGGCCAAATATTCTATTTGAAAAAACCCATGACACTGACAGCAGCTGTCAAAAAAAGCAAAAAAATTGTATATTTTTTTTGGTTAGTGACAATGATCTTTGTTATATAGAACCTTGTATTTTAATGTCAAATTTCTGAGGACTGTGATCGTTCTTTTGTATTTCTGTCTTCACCATACCATGGAAGAACAGTTTCTGTACTAGATGGCGTTGTTATATCTAATTAAGAGAAATATTGACAATGATCCTTCTTCCCCCTTACCCTTCTTACCAGCGGCTTCGATTGCATTTAAGGCAAAACAAAGAATCCTATGTTACTTTAATGCCTCCAAGAATATGTGTACAAAGTTTCGTGGCTCAGTAGTTTTCCCTTTGAAGTGTAACAAACAAAGTGACAATATTGCAATATTAGTAGGGATTGTTTATGAAACTCGCCAATAGGCACATAATTGATTCAGCGCTCAATAAATATATCGGGTATTGCACTGTCCAATGAAAAACGATCTGTTAGTAGCTCATTCAATCAGCGCCAGACAAAAGCTGGTTGTAACTGAATAACGTTGCAATGTATTCTTATTAAATTAATTGGAAATACCTGGAACATAAGAGCACTATTATGAAATATTCTTAGTATCAATATGTATATCTTGACACTAGGTGCTTACTCACGACTTCGTGGGAATTACGCTTTCACAGAAATGTTCACACCCTATTTTAATGTTTCGGGATAACCAATATTTTACAAAGAAATGTACTCTATGTTTAAACTCGGTTCCTTACCTGTATATCAAATTTGATCAAAATCGGTCTAGTAGTTTAGCGCCGTGTAAGCGTAATAGAGGGACAGATAGACTCGTGTTTATATCATTCTGGTATAGAAGAATGGATTATTATGAGTTAAATCTATATTTTTTGTAAGTTATAAGCTTTTCATGTCCTAAAGTAATGGTGGTGAAAGAATGTGGCAATGTTTTGCGACGGTTATTAATCTATAGCGTAAGAGCTCGGCCTTCTCTATCCGATAATACTCAATTAGAGGATATGGTAGTTAAAAACTAAATTAAGTAACCCTTATTATCCTAACCTCAGGGTGACTAGGCACCATCAATAATTATTGGTATCTGAAGATAATGTGCTTTTCTTGTCATCAAGAAATTTATTTACTCTACTTGCTTGCTATTCGATGCAACACTATTTTGCTACTTAACGCCGTCTTACCTGGTATGCTGTGTTATAATGTATTGCACACAACACGTTGTAAACAAGATATTGTATTTTTCAGATTGCTAATTATTCTTTTCTTGTGTCAGTTATCGTCAGAGAAGGTTCATATGACAAAAATAATTCAATATTCATCGTTACAACAGAACAATGTCCTCTACTCAGCTAATCTGTATAACAAAAGCAAAGTTAAATATCTTCACGCTCATATTCCCGAAGGTTTAGGTAGAGGCACAACTAGGGCACCCACGAATAGCCGAAGACATTAAGTCCCAACAATGTGATTGTTGGCTAGCCGTTTGTCAACCGGGCACATATCCTATTAAACATTATTTTTATTAGAAAATTGAAAGTAAACATTTTTAATTTTTTTGTTTCCCGACCCAGGGATCAAACCCGTCTCAAGAAGTCAAGTCCGAGGCGATTTACAAGATAAAAAGGAAATCCCATTTCGTGTGGTCACCGCGTCACACCTCAGTGGATTCTTACGCCACCACCGGTCCGGCTAGTACCATATAAATATAAAGTATTAGTCTAAAGGATATGTTACAGTTTATAAGAAAAACTTATTTTGTAAAGGAAAAATATTGGAAAAATAACATTATTCTGCTTCTAATTTACAAACCTAGAGGATAACATTTCATCTAAAACCCCAAAACTTTTGCCATAACATAAACAAAAGCTAAAATATTCTTTGACCTGGGACTTTCTTCTTAAATAAAAGTGCACTATAATGTTTTCGTCGCGACTTTTATGGGACGATATAAAATTTTCCGATTCGTCTGTTGGCACTCCTCACTGGTAGTCGTGGACTCAGAAATCAAGTTCAAGACATTTTTCCGAGATCGGCCATCTTGGTTCGTGTTCCGAATTTTACAATAAAATTGGTAACTCACGGACAAAAGATTTATTTTGTAGTTTTATGAATATGAACGAAATAGTTTGCAAGCATCAACTTTTTACAATTTACACGCAATCTCGTTCCTTTGGTGTTTTTTTAAATTTTCAAATCTGATTATTTTATGACGTAATGAAGATTTGTAATAAGTATAAAAAAACCTTATTTTATGAAAATATATAATATACGGTGCAATAAAAATCACATATAAAAATCTTAAGGTTAAGGACACCTTGAGTAGGTAGTCCCCGAAGGAAGAAAGAGGTGTTATAAGTTTGACGTCTCTCTGAGCGCATGTGTCTGTCTGACGTCTGTCTGAGGCATCATGATTTTTTACGAATGGTCTGATTTTGATGCGGATTTTTTATAGCTGATGTGATTGAGATGATTCCTAGTTATATTACGAATAGTTTTTGTCGGAGGCTATTAAAACTTTTTAATTTTATAATTATTACTTTGTGTATTTAAGAGTGAGTGCAGGGAATAGTGTGAATGGAGCGTTGGGTAAGCTATTCCAAAGCGAGGTTTTGAGTCAAAAAGCTAGACTCGCTTTGCATAATTCTGTGCTTATTCCA